>WNWK01008067.1:0-87817 GCA_009830355.1 Cherax destructor | reverse complement strand
TTCATGATTGATTTTGTTGGTTGCTTTACTGTATATTCTACTAATAGGTTCCCTGAAGTGGTGATCCGTCTATTTTTACCGTATCTATTTTATTTGCATGTGTAAGTGTTTGGACAATCTTACCTCATACAAGTTATTGTTTTTGTTTGGGTTTTGATAAGGTCCCCTAAAACTCTGTCCGCTTATTGAATCCGGACCAGGATACCAGTTTTGAATCCAGTCAATGGTTCCCTTATTTCTTGGATCTGACGAGATCCAGTGTCACTTATTTAATGAATCCTGTAGGGGTTGTTTGGGTTACGCGAGACAGACCACTGGAAGATGATTAAACAGAGTAATAATGATCGGTATGGTACAAAAGTATAACTTGCGTGTTGTAGATAAAAACCGGTCCTTCTGGCAGCTCCTACTGTACGGCGGCCGTACCTCTGGCACCCTGGTTTACCTCTGCCACCCTGTTTACTTCTAGCACCCTGGTAAACCTCACCCCTTTTTAACACCTGGGTTTCCGTGCACTTATCGTTCACTCTACTGGGTTTAGTTTTTGTTTTTTTTCTACACCACAACACTGCTGTTTTTTCTATGATGACTACTTAAACGGGATGGGTCCTACACAGATGACAGCAAGGAAATGAGTGAGTTACGTAAGTCCCAGTATGACTCAGTTTTTAGCGAGCCACTAACCAGACTGAAAATCGAAAACCTAAATGAATTTTTTATGAGAGTGCAACAGAATTTGACAGACGCATGCCTTTCTGACATCACCACGATGCCAAATGACTTCGAAAAGGCAATAAATGACATGCCCATGCACTCTGCTCCAGGCTCAGACTCATTGAACTCCGTGTTCATCAAGAACTGCAAGCAGCTCCTATCACATGCTTTTAACATCTTATGGAGAGGAAGCATGGACACTGGGATCGTCCAGCAGCTACTAAAAACAACAGACATAGCCCCGCTCCACAAAGGGGGCAGTAAAGCAATAGGAAAGAACTACAGACCAATTGCGCTAACGTCCAATATCATAAAAATCTTTGAAAGGGTTCTAAGAAGCAAGATCGCCACCCATCTTGATACCCATCAATTGCACAACCCAGGACAGCATGGGTTTAGAGCAGGCCGCTCCTATCTGTCCAAACTACTGGACATCTACAACAAGGTCCTGGATGCTCTAGAAGATAAACAGAATGCAGATGTTATATACACAGATTTTGCAAAAGCCTTTGACAAGTGTGACCATGGTGTAAAGCACACAAAATGCGTGATAAAGGAATAATAGGAAAAGTAGGTAGATGGATCTATAATTTCCTAACATGTAGAACACAAAGAGTAGTAGTCAACTGAGTAAAGTCTGAGGCAGCTACTGTGAAAAGCTCTGTTCCACAAGGCACAGTACTTGCTCCCATCCTATTCCTCATCCTCATATCAGATATTGACAAGGATATAAGCCACAGTGCTGTGTCTTCCTTTGCAGATGACACCCGAATCTGTATGACAGTGTCCACCGTTGAAGACACGGCTAGACTCCAAGCAGACATAAACCAAATCTTTAAATGGGCTGCAGAAAACAATATGAAGTTCAATGATGAGAAATTTCAATTACTCAGATACGGAAAACGTGAAGAAATTAAAATCTCTTCGGAGTACAAAACTAATTCCAACCACATAATAGAGCGAAAAACTAATGTCAAAGACCTGGGAGTGATCATGTCAGAGGATCTCACCTTCAAGGACCATAACAAAGTAGCAATTGCAGCTGCTCGAAAAATGACAGGATGGATAATGAGAACCTTCAAAATCAGGGATGCCAAGCCTATGTTGACACTTTACAGATCGCTTGTTCTATCTAGGCTAGAATATTGCTGCACACTAACGGCACCTTTCAAGGCGGGTGAAATTGCAAACCTTTAAAATGTGCAGAGAACCTTCACCGCACGCATAAGTGCGATAAACCACCTCAACTACTGGGAACGCTTGAAGTTCCTAAACCTGTACTCTCTAGAACGCATGCGGGAGAGATACATTATTATATACACATGGAAAATTCTCGAGGGCTTAGTACCAAACTTGCACACAAAAATCACTCCCTACGAAAGCAAAAGACTCGGCAGGCGATGTAACATCCCCCAATGAAGAGCAGGGGTGCCACTAGCACGTTGAGGGACAACACAATAAGTGTCAGGGGCCCAAGATTGTTCAACTGCCTCCCAGCATACATCAGGGGGATTACCAACAAACCCCTGGCTGTCTTCAAGCAGGAACTAAACAGGCACCTAAAGTCGGTACCTGACCAGCCGGGCTGTGGTTCGTACGTTGGACTGCGTGCGGCCAGCAGTAACAGCTTGGTTGATCAGGCTCTTGTCCAACAGGAGGCCTGGTCACGGACCGGGCCGCGGGGACGTTGACCCCTGGAATTCTCTCCAGGTAGACTCCAGGTAGACTGGAAGATATACGGATTTATGTTGGTGAAATCGTTCACTGACAACTCACAAATCGACAATGTTTATCGTATTTTTCAGCTGGACAAATTACGTATTTCCTCAGGATTGTGCCCCTTTTCGTATTTCATAGATTTTATATCAATGTAATCACTAGATTTTGGTCAGGTATACTAACAGTTTAAAATTATCAATACATGACTTGCGTGGTAAGGACCCGGCGGCCGCTGGCAATTGATTTCAAACACGAAACTCGTTAGGCCTTTAGTTAGTTTGATATCTTTATTATGCACCCCATACCCATCCTGTGGGCGGTAGACAAAAGATTACAGAGGTACATAATGGGTCCAGGGACTGGACCTCAAAGTTTGATAGCTGAGCAAGTTACAAAGGTAATGAACTCAGATGGTCACAATCATGACAAGTTACAAAGGTATTTGCAGATTACAGAGGTATATATAGGGTCCAGAGACTGGGCCCCAAAGTTTTGATAGCTGAACAAGGTACAATGGTAATTAATTCACTAGTTACAAGGTAATGAATCATGTAAGTAAATGTGACCCAACAATTAAAATTTGCACCAATAACTCATTACAGTTGTGGCTGGGTGTAGACTAATAGATTGCTCATTGCTTTATAATTTGTTCATGAGTGCAACCATGTACAGACGTAAGTAAATTTACTTACTCGTTAGGCCTACACTTTCTCCTTTGTTTTCACTTTAACATCTATTAACTTATCTGTATACTACGGCACCACTGTGATATTCACTATACAGATCTATCTTCACCCTATTTTCAGGGAGACTTTCCTTCCTCTGACAAATAAACGTTCTGTTTTGTTATTTCACACGGCACTTAAGTTCCCCTCTGGCTTTATGGCACTATGTTCTGGCACACTAATTCCCTTGTTTTTGACTCTGTATAAGTGTTTTCTGCCTGGTTTGTTGCGAGCACTGGAGGGATGTACCTTATAAGATCACTGGCACAGTTTTAAGGTTCTTGCACGTAAAGGAGACCGCGAAAAACACGAAAAAACACGGAACAAGATGGACGCGTGTACAGGCCTAGCACCATTATCTGATAAGGTGAACATACTTAACCATATCTCAATAAGGACCATAACAATCTCCCCCATTATATAGGTTTATCCCTACTACAATATAATTGTTATCAACTAATACATTTCAAATGTATATACATCACTTTTCTATACTATATGACAAATCCCCAGTCTCTTACATCAGCTATATACGTACACACAGGAACACCTGATATTAACACCATACATAATATCCCATTTGGTAACCATCCCTGGAACCTTCCAGCTACCAATAATTCCATCCCCTCCCCAATAGTGGGATCAATTGAGGTCAACTATGACCTGATACAACCCCTGATATCTAATCATTGTTCCCAGCCATCACAGATAAACACTATGGATCAGTACTATTCCTCTTCACAATTTGCACATGCCACATCAATTACAGCTATGTAATAACTTACACAAAGGGTCACCAAGGCCACCTAAAAACAAACATATGTATGACAATTGACCATAATTTTTGGACCAACGAATAAGCTATCATAAAGCTTTTCACAATAAGTATCGGCATCGCCTCAACGCTACTAAGTAACGAAGATTGACATTCACATTATACAATGGCCAGACATATCCTTATGAGTTATTATTATGAAAACACCATGACCCATCAGTCAGTACCTGCCACTTAATGCACTACTCAGAACTAATAGATCAGGATCTCTTCAAAATGGGATCCCTAACAATTAAGTTTCCCCAGATATAGGTTTATATAAGCAACACATCCTAACATATGTACATTTTATCGTCGCCTCCGTATATGCAGGTCTGCACTTAGTACAATCCCCGTGCTGTAAGAGCAGTGTTGTTCCAGCCAGGTAGCCAACCCTGCTACCATAACCCCCCCCCCTCAATACACAGCCTAAATTAAATACATCTCCCTATGATTCTAACTTGATACACTAACATATACAAGTAAGCCTATACATTCAAACAATTTGTATACCATACACAAGGATCACCAAGACCCCAATAGAACAAACAAATACATAACATTAATCCCTAACACAATTAACAATTAAATTCTTGAGATGTTAATAGGCATCGAAATAAATAGTAAACCCGATGCCATAACATAGAAATTAGAATATACTGTCACCCTACCACCCTTATCAAGGCCACATCTGATAAGATATCACATATCCAAACTCCATATATCCATCACTCATACTTCCAGTGATCCTTTTATGCAAGCTCTACACGCTAACTCTTGAGTGCAACTAAGTGGATTACTACAAACAATGAACAAAACATATATATTTATAAACAGAAGCACTAAACCTGTGCCTTACCATGTTCATAGTAACTCTGAGAAAACCCCGATGCTATTCCCCGTACATAACCCCCCCACTACCAAGCACTCACCCCTTACATACCTACGTCAGAAAATCATAATCATCGTCATCCGTCACCTTGCTCCCCATCCCCTCCTTCATACTCCCCCATCACACAATGATTTACCACTCACACAGAAATGTATCCCCACCTCACCTGAGAATCCAGGCCCCTTTATACTATATTACCTTAATTCTAATAATTTCCCCACCGTTATTTCTCTATATGCCTCAGGAAAAGCTCTCTCCCAGTCTCTCCCATATATACCCCGATTTCTTAGACACGTCCTATAAAAACATGCGAACATGGCCCTGATCGTAATTGCTCCTCTAACTTTTCTCATTGACCACGAGATATATATAAAATCGACAGCCATAATCGACATAATCGCTCGCCTCACCTCACTACTAACTTCCCCAATATCAAAGCTTAATACTCTCAGCGCCATTAATCCCCCTCCTCCCACCAACAGAAGGTCCCTTCCAAACCATAACCTCGTTGTAGATGAATGGTTCAGAGAACCGACAAGTTATAAATTAGACACATATGCAACATATGGGTATCTTTATTGAGGAAACGTTTCGCCACACAGTGGCTTCATCAGTCCAATACAAAGTAGAAAGGTGTAAGGAGAGTAGGAGTTTTGAGATAATCAGTCCCTCGGCCTGGAGTCGATGTGTTCAGTCCATCAATCTAGTAGAAATAACAGAATATGTCCGTAGAGGTGGCTTATATACTGTAGTTAGGTGAGGTGAAGCAGCAGGAGGCGGGGTCATAGTGGTACCATCCACTAGTCGAAGTAGGTCTTCGTCCAAAGGTTGGACAAGTGTTGAAGAATTCGTTTGTATTAAGATCCCAAGATGTTGCTGTGTCAGACAGGGTGTAGATGAATGGTTCAGAGAACCGACAAGTTATAAATTAGACACATATGCAACATTTGGGTATCTTTATTGAGGAAACGTTTCGCCACACAGTGGCTTCATCAGTCCAATACAAAGTAGAAAGGTGTAAGGAGAGTAGGAGTTTTGAGGTAATCAGTCCCTCAGCCTGGAGTCGATGTGTTCAGTCCATCAATCTAGTAGAAATAACAGAATATGTTTGTGTTGTTGTTGTATGTTCGCCGGTACATCCGGCCCGGGTCTTCTCCAAATGGTAACCCGGCATTGGCCCCCTGGGTAGAGGGTGTCGGTCATCTTCTTTCTTTCTTGCTGTGGCTCCCCATGATGGGGAGTGTCTTCTGACGTCGCATCTTCATCAGCAGATCTTGGTACTTCAGGCTGTGGTTCTACCTACATAGGAAGAAGAAGGATGGGGATAAGAAAGAAGGAAGTGAGAGAAAGAATAGCTGTAGTGGGTAGTCTTGGTCGTCGTCGGGGTTCTCCGGCGTCGTCATCGAGGGGGCGGGTGGGTGCCTAGGACTGGGAGCAGTGTCTCCAATTCATGGGTGGCCAGGTAAACCAGCCGGGCTGCTTTGTCCTCGCGGGTCAGATCCCCAGGTGCCATCGGGAAGTGCCTGCGGTGGATGGCCGTCGTCACAGGACAGTCAAGCATGTAGTGAACTAGAGGCTTTGGAACCATCCGGTCGCAGTGGCGGCAAAGCTCCTCATTCATGCATTCGATGAGGCGCTTTGCAGTAGGGTAGCCGAGGCGCAGGCGGTGGACGCTGACTTGCAGCTCCCTGTTCAGTTTCCTCATGTTTGGTGGGGGCTCCCTACGTGTCGCTCTGTCATACCAGTGCCGGCTCCGAGATGCTCCCGGTGCTGGTAGTGGGCGTCTGGCTGCCAAAGCTGCCCCCAGATGCAACTGCCTGCGGCTAATGACAATTGTAGTCGCAGGTTGGGCCGCAAGTGTGGCAGACTTAGCTGCCCCATCCGCCGCATCATTCCGAGCAAGGTCGATGTGGCTTGGTATCCAATTGATTGTTGCTTGCCGGCCCTGCTCGTCAAGTGAGTGTAGGTCTCTTCTGATGGCGGTGAGGAGCCGGATGTTATCCTTGGGCTCCCTATGCATGATGGCCTGTATCGCCGCCCTGGAGTCGACTTGGATGACTGGAGGTTGGTGGTGTTCCAGGAGCGCATGTTGGATGGCCCTCTGGATGGTGTGGAGTTCTGCCTGTAGGTTGTTGCAGTGGTCTGGGAGGCGCCAGCCGGCCGTTAGGGAGGAGTGATATATCCCAGAACCTGTGCGGCCGGCCTCGGGGTCTCTTGATCCATCAGTGTAGTACACTGCACACCCAGGATGCTCCACTGCAGCAATGCTTGCAGCTGCCCACCGCTGCAGCACGCGCTGTGGACAGTGACGCTTGCTGGCTGGCAGGTTTGCAAGGTGGATTACGACAGGTTCTGGTGCCCATGGCGGTGGCACGGTGTACCCATCGACTGGCCGGTCGCATCTTTTGTCCTCGAGGAGCGGCATGGGCAGGAGCTCCTTTGTCACTTCCGCAGCCGACCACAAATATAGTCGGACACGGCCCCCTGCGAAGTCGCCTCGCTGACGGTCAAGGAGGTCTCTCAGCAGGCGCTCACCGCCTGGTAGCTGGACAAATTTGGCCAACCTCCTGGCAGCAACAAGGGCGATCCTGTCACTTAGGGGCTACAGTTGGTCCTCTCTATTCAGAGTCACTGTGTTGGTCCAGCCCGGGGCCCTCAGCATGACCCGAGCCACAGCATTTTGTACAACGCTGAGGCGCTTGAGGCATGAGGGATGAGCATGGGCCAGGGTGATTGCACCATAGTCGACTAGCGAGCGCACTGCCTGCACGTAGAACATCCGGAGAATATCGTGGCTGGCACCAGTCCTAGGATTGGCCATGGCACGCATGGCTGTGACACGTTGCATGGCACGCTCTCTGACATACTCTGCTTGCTTGCGGAAGGAGAGTCGGCTGTCAATCCATATACCAAGATACTGGTAACTGCAGACCCAGTCCAGGTTGATGTCTGAGATCTTCAGCCTGGTATCAGGCACCTTGGCACGAAAGATCATGGTCTTGGCTTGTCCACCGAGATCTTGAGGCCAAGGCGACGGCAGGTGGTATCTAGCAGGCTGAGGTCGCGTTGGGCTTTGCGCAACAGTCCGGGCTTCCCGATGACAATGAGTGCCAGGTCATCAGCGTAGCTGAGCAGTCGGGTGCCTGCTGAGAACGTCAGCTGCACCAGCTCATGCATCAGCACGTTGAAGAGAGTTGGACTGAGGACTCCGCCCTGCGGGGTGCCATTTTCCAAGGCCCTGAGGGCAGAAGCCTGCCCCTGGAAGCGTACCCGCGCCTGCCGGCCCTGTAGGTATGAGCTGACCCAGGCAAGCAGCTTGCCCCTCACTCCTCTGTGCGCCAGTAGGTCGAGGATGGCTGGTGCACTGGCCAGCTCGAAGGCCTTCTCAAGGTCGAGAAAGATGACAATCTTCAGCCTCTTGTCAGACTCAATGCTGGCCATGAGGGTGGTGACGCTCTCAGAGGTGCCCACTCCCTGTGTGAAGCCGTAGATGTGTTGGTGCTCCGGACCAAGTTTCTATCTTAGGCGCTCCAACACCATCCTCTCTGCAACCTTGGATAGGCAGCTGGTGAGGGAAATGGGCCGCATGTTGCCTGGATCCCTGGGCTTGGGGATCGGCAGGATGTTGGCTTCCTTCCATGCGGTGGGAAGTCGCCCGACCCTCCAGGTATGGTTGATGACTTCCAGGAGGGCGTCATGCCCGTGAGGGCCTGCCTTTGAGATCATACTGTAGGTGATTCCGTCCTGCCCGGGGGCCATGTCCCGTGAAGTCTTGAAGGCCGCTTGCAGCTCCCGACCTGTGAACTCGACGTCGGTGTCGTCTTGTGCCTGGGATGCATCTAGAATCCTGGCAGTCCTACCAGGGAGGAAGGTGGCCTGGAGGTCCTGGATGTCCTGGGGTAGGCGGGCTGTGGCTGCCCTGGGTGTGAAGAGTACCACCAGCCTCTCTGCCTCCCCAGCCGGGTCATGGTGAGCACGCACAGCGCCTCTACGCTTTCCCGTAGCTATGCTGATCTTCTTCCAGATCTCAGACAGGGTAGAGTAGTGGCTGAAGGAAGCACACCACTCAAACCACTTTGCCAGACGTGTCCTGTGGGAGATGTGGCGTGCGTGCCGCACCACCTCTCGCAGAAGCCTGAGGACAACAGAATATGTCCGTAGAGGTGGCTTATATACTGTAGTTAGGTGAGGTGAAGCAGCAGGAGGCGGGGTCATAGTGGTACCATCCACTAGTCGAAGTAGGTCTTCGTCCAAAGGTTTGACAAGTGTTGAAGAATTCGTTTGTATTAAGGTCCAAAGATGTTGCTGTGTCAGACAGGGTGTAGATGAATGGTTCAGAGAACCGACAAGTAATAAATTAGACACATGCAACATTTGGGTATCTTTATTGAGAAAACTCCTACTTTCCTTACACCTTTCTACTTTGTATTGGACTGATGAAGCCACTGTGTGGCGAAACATTTCCTCAATAAAGATACCCAAATGTTGGAAAAATAAACACATAAGCAGTATAATGTGATCCTTTATTGACAACGTTTCGCCCACGCAGTGGGCTTTATCGAGTCACAGACAGATCTACCTGGAAAATGAGCAACATGGAGATATACAACATAGCTGAACCTATTGCCAAGAAACTTCTTCAACGCTATCCCACCTAGAACTCAAGAATGGTACACTACAGGTCCTTTAAGTCACACAATGTTATTAACTATCACACTACTTTTAAGACTGTCACATGCAGCTTTCTCCACCTGACCCAGCATTCTCCACCTGACTGTACCCTATATATATCTCCATGCTGCTCATTTTCCAGGTAGATCTGTCTGCTATTAACTTTCACATTCTCTGTTGATCTTCCTTTACTTTCCTTGTATGAATCTTAGTTGTGGCTTTGTTCTCTATACATGCCTTCCTTTCCCATTACATTGTAAAATGCTCCAAACTTCAAAACACCCGTGACTTAACCTGATTCCTTTTTTCTCCCTCTTCCCCTTCTCTTTCTTCTTTCTCCTTTTCGTTTTCTTTCTTCTGCCTTGTATTTATCCTTTTTATTATTTCCCTCCCTCTGTGGGCATCTAGCTTCCTTGCAGTGCTCCTCTTTCTTAGTATATGACTGACTCCACTACAAATTAGACACATATGCAACATTTGGGTATCTTTATTGAGGAAACGTTTCGCCACACAGTGGCTTCATCAGTCCAATACAAAGTAGAAAGGTGTAAGGAGAGTAGGAGTTTTGAGGTAATCAGTCCCTCGGCCTGGAGTCGATGTGTTCAGTCCATCAATCTTGTAGAATGTACTGCTTATGTTGTTGTTGTTGTATGTTCGCCGGTACATCCGGCCCGTAGAGGTGGCTTATATACTGTAGTCAGGTGAGGTGAAGCAGCAGGAGGCGGGGTCATAGTGGTACCATCCACTAGTCGAAGTAGGTCTTCGTCCAAAGGTTGGACAAGTGTTGAAGAATTCGTTTGTATTAAGATCCCAAGATGTTGCTGTGTCAGACAGGGTGTAGATGAATGGTTCAGAGAACCGACAAGTTCTCTGAACCATTCATCTACACCCTGAAAGTATAGTGGTACCAACACTCTTATATGGGTGTGAAGCATGGGTTGCAAATGCTGCAGCGGGGAGGAGGCTGGAGGCAGTGGAGATGTCTGTCTAAGGGAAAGTGTGTGTGAAATATTATGCAGAAAATTCGGAATGTGGAAATTAGGAGATGTGGAGTTACTAAAAGTATTTGTCATAGGGCTGAAGAGGGTTGTTGAGGGTTTGGTCATTTAGAAGAATACAGTAGATCAAAGTTGAATGACTTGGAGAGCGTATAAATCTGTAGGGAAGGAAGGCGGGGTAGGGGTCGTCCTAGAAAAGGTTGGAGGGAAGGGGTAAAGGGGTTTTGTGGGCGAGGGGCTTGACTTTCAGCAAGCATGTGTGAGCGTGTTTGATAGGAGTGAATGAAGACGAATGGTTTTGGGACATGAGATCTGTTGGAGTGTGAGCAGGGTAACATTTTGTGAAGGGATTCAGGGAAACCAGTCAATTGATTTAGTTGGACTTGAGTCTGGAAATGGGAAGTACAATGCCTGCACTTTAAAGGAGGGGTCTGAGATGGACAGCTGGGAGGACTATTCTCAGCTGTCGTATCTGAGCTCTCTGCAAAGACAGTGATTATGTATGAGTGTGGTGAAAGTGTTGAATGATGATGAAATTTTCTTTTGGGGATTTTCTTCTTTTGGAGTCACCCTGCCTCGGTGGGAGACGGCCGATTTCGTGAAAAAAAAATATATATATATATATATATATATATATATATATATATATATATATATATATATATATATATATATATATATATGTATATATATATATATATATATATATATATATATATATATATATATATATATATATATATATATATATATATATATATATATATATATATATATATGCATATATATATATATATATATATATATATATATATATATATATATATTTCAACACGTCGGCCGTCTTCCACCGAGGCAGTGACCGAGAAGAAAGAAAATCACAAAAGAAATACTTTCATCATTCAACATTTTCACCTCACTCACACATAATCACGTCTTTGCAGAAGCGCTAGATACGACAGTTCAGAAAATCCTCCAAACCGCCAATATCTTAAACCCTCCTTTAAGTGCAGGTATTGTACTTCCCATTTCAAGGACTTAAGTCCAACTAAATCAATTAACTGGTTTCCCTGAATCCCTTCACTAAATATTACCCTGCTCACACTCCGACAGCTCGTCGTGTCCCAAAAACAATTCGTCTTCATTCACTCGTTTTTAACACGCTCACACATGCTTGCTGGAATTCCAAGCCTCGCCCTCAAACTCCTTTACCCATTCCTCCAACCTTTCGAGGCCGACCCTACCCCGCCTTCCTTCCCTACAGATTTTACGCTCTCCAAGTCATTCTTTGATCCATTCTCTCTAAATGACCAATCCACCTCAACAACCCCTCCTCAGCCCTCTGGATAATAGTTTGGGTAATCCCGCACCTCCTCCTAATTTCCAAACTTCGTATTCTCTGCATTATTCACACCACACATTTCCCTCAGACATGAGGACATATATATATCCAAACTTTTCTCTAAGTAAGGTTTATTAGTTTTTAAGATTACAGTGTGGTTTTAGTAAGATATTAATCAAATATTTTACATTGACATTATGTTGATCGAGCATAGGATAACATACTAACGTCAAATCTGTATATTAATGCTAATCAGAAGATACTTTCTCTAGTTGTTTTACAAAAACAAATTTGTTTCATAAATCTGGCACATTAAAACTTACACAACCAAAAATCAAGGCAAATGTTTTCCACGAGGAAAACATCAGCACTAGAAGTTTAAAGCAAACAACAAATTAATTATCCAGCGAAATGTTCTCCTACTCAGCTTAAAATCAAGAATGTTTCGTCCATTTCAAAGAAATGAATCAGCTACTAAAGACTGATATTATTCACTTTTGTTTTACTCTAATATGGGAAAACGCAAAATTAGTAATAGTTATATAGAAGATAAGAAATGGAGGCATTCCGAGTCGATCATTGGAGCAGAAGTATAAATCCAGTTTCTTCGATCAAGGAGCCCTCAACAGCAATAAGAAAAATGCATTGATGCTAAATAAAATAGTGATACCCGGTTTTCGTCAATAATTCGTTCCAGAATGCTGTTCGAGTGTCCGTTACCGAACGAATTTGTTCCCATAAGGACAAATGTAAATTAGATTAGTCCGTTTCAGACCCCCAAAAATACACTTACAAAAATCCATTTACATAATTGTTCGAGTTGGGAGCAGTACGAAATCCGGGGTACCACTGGTACTATTACCTTTCGTCTAAGTAGGATACCTGGCTGTTGAAATATTGAAGCTGATCAGTTTTTTTTTTTTTCTAGTTATTACACGGAAACAAATTTTGGAAATGGCAATTTCTTTTTTCGTTTATATTCTTTTTCAAAGTGTCTCTAATACTGTAAGAAAAAATATTTGTTTTTGAATTTTACAGAAACTCATTGTGAAAATTGTTTTTAAGCAAAAAAAAATTGCCCACAAGGAGACAAAATTCTAAATACTTCAAATTAAGATACAGAAACATTTATGAAAAGCAACTTATTTAATGAACTTGACAATTTGAAATGTACACAGCTAATAGTGAAAGTCAAAGTTTATTTTAATAAAGCCCACCAAGTGTGAAAGTTTGAAGCCGATCATAAATGTCATTTTCCTATTTTTTTTATAATATAAACAATACCCAGTTTTTAATAAATTTCAGTAAATTTCTAACTTGCATCTACACATACGACATTTATGGGGCATCATGCTTTTTGCTGAATGCATCATCAGTAATATTTTGAAGCCGATCAGGAGAGTCATTCTTTAGTTTCTGAATATAAGAATAACTATTTATTCAGTATCAATGGCAAACTGGCAATTAAGCTACAAACTAACAGCTTCATCCTTGCTTTCAGGAAACCAAATTAAAATTTGAAGTTGATCAGATGTGTCGGTTTCGTGTTATATCTCGGACTCCAGTAATTTCACCTGTATGTTAACTGTTCTAATGCATTAATAAATTTGTCCATGCACAAACAAAACCCAGTGAGTACTATCATAGCAATAAGATGCATTAGCCAGTAAAAATTAAAGCCGTTCAGAAAACGTAAACTGAAAAAAAAATTAACGTGATTCAACAGGTATAAAATTGGCTTTATTTTACACCTATAGTGACCAAGTTGCATCTATACACTTTATTTGATCTTTGAAACTTCGCCAGTTATCACAGGTATTTCTGGATACTGGAATGGATTCAGCACCTTGCAGACCTTGCCATCTTCTACTTGAAGTCCCCAGATGTAGAACACATGCACATGGAAATTGTTTCCAGAATCTGGTTCTAATTACCGTACACAGGCACTAAATATTTGAAATTGAGTGAATTATGTCTTTTTGAGTTAAAAGCTGGGTAAAAACAATAAAAAGTTGGTGAAAAAAAGGAAAATGGGAGAAATCTTAAGGCAACAGCTAACAGGTCTCCCCCTCATGGATACCTACTAAGAAAAAGAAGAGACCGATTTTGTGTCCTTTTTAGGAGAAAGTGATTATGAAGTCTTCTGCTTTTATTTTAATGGTGGAAATTACTCCAAAAATTATCATGGAAGTTCCAGGAGAAATAATACAAGCTGGAGGATTACATGAGTGAATGAGAGGCTTCGAACGCACTTCTGTGCGCATGAAGTTTTGAAGAATCGGAATTGTACACGGAGTCCTTGGCAGGAAACTGCCGGGAGACAGAACAAAAATTGGGTCTGAAAATTTATTTAAAAGTAACATTTAAATTAATAAGAAATATAATGTAAGTAAATGTAATCCCATAACGGTATAAAGAATAACTTAAAAACTGAAATTAATCACCGAGTACCGATCTTTCAAGACCAGGGAATGTTATTACCACTTGCCAGCTGCGTCTAAATCATCACAGCTTTCATCACAACAGTGCAATTAGCCAAAGAGAATTCAGGAAGCTGCGCAAAATGGCTGCCACTCCAGTGACTGACCAATAAGAGGCAGGAACGAAGTCCCGCCTCCGACATCCAAGACATCCTCGCTAGAAAATCAATAATCACAAAGGGAAAACTATCGCATTACTATTTTTAAAGAAATGTTAGAACAATTCAAATAACTCGGATGGTAGCTCACTCAGCTCACACACTGAGGTCTGTGATTCGATCCCGGGTACAGGTGGAAGCATTGTCCGTTTCCTTAAGGAACCTGCTGTACCTGTTCACTTAGCAGTAAGTAGGTACCTGGGTGTTAGCCGACTGGTGTGGATCGCATCCTGGGGAAGAAATTAACCTTAATTAAATTTACTCGAAATGCTCTGCTTTCTATATAGTATGTCTTTGTAAGTTCTATCATGTATTTGTTGAAATAAACATTATTATTATTATTATTATTATTATTATTATTATTATTATTATTATTATTATTATTATTATTATTATTATTATTATTATTACTGCAAAATATGTTAGCTAAATATTTTACCATGCAGTAAATACTGATTTTACCTGGCTTGTAGGAACAGGGGCTTTTTATCGGTAACGAAATCGAAACTTACGAACTTAGCTAACTCAACCTAGCCATTCCTAGATTAGCAGTCAAATTTCAGTGTGTGGTAGATTGTGGTTAGGTTTGGTTACATTTGGTTTGTTATTCAAAATATTTTTTTTACATTATTGCCCCCAAAATACTTTTTATATTGATCACCCTACTTACAGTGGTATTAGACAATTAACCATAATAAATATGAGACTCTAATTTGAATAGTATGTTGTTACTTGGTGGAGTCAAAATAATATTGATAAAATCATTCACAAACTACCAACACTCTAGTGAGGAATCTTAACCAATGTTTCGGACCATTCTGGACCATTTTCAATCACAACAGTATGGGTTATGTGTTAGTTGTTACAGAGTTATCATTTAAACCGAGTAAAGTTAGTGTAGCACTTAATATACCCAGATGAAATCAGTCTAGGGCTCAGGATGTCACTGAAGGCTCAGTATGACGTATTATATTCCAATATCAACTACTTTTACGGCTGAAAGACAAGTATTGCGAAAGGAATGGTGGAACAAAATGACTTATCATACAACATTTTTCAGAAATTTACATCGGACGCTGAGGTAGTTGTACTTCTTGCACGTATACTGTATATGTAAGGCACTTATACTGTATATGTAAGGTACCTGAGTGTACGCTCAGTCTTGGCTGCAACTGATATTCAGAATTAAAGGTCCACTCTGTTGGTTGTTGCCATCCTTTTATTTTCGGATGTTCCTAGTAGCAATACCGAACCCTACACTGACTTAGTTATACCGGCAATACCGAACCCTACACTGACTTAGTTATACCGGCAATACCGAACCCTGCACTGACTTAGTTATACCGGCAATACTGAACCCTACACTGACTTAGTTATACGTAGCCATACGTTAATGATGAACGTTGCACTGACTTAACTTGGATAAGCCCTAAGCTGAATTTGTATAGTCATACTAAGACCTACACTGAGTACACTTGGTAAATTCATCATTTGAGTATGAACCTACAAAAAAAAATTGTTACTCAGGTATTACTACTTCTACTACTACTACAACTACTTATACTTATACTACTACTACTACTACTACTACTACTACCACTACTACTACTACTACTACTACTACTACTACGACTACTACTACTACTACTACTACTACTAATAATAATAATAATAATAATAATAATAATATTAATACTAATACTAATAATAATAATACTAATTATTATTATTATTATTATTATTATCATTATTGTTATTATTATTATTATTATTTTATTATTATTATTATTACTGTTGTTACTATTACACTGTTATTATTATTGTTGCTTGTGCTGTTGTTGTTGCTGTTCTTGTTATTAATATTGTTATTTAACAATACACTTTTATAGCAATACCACAATATGGGAAAATATTTTTTTTTCTTTGTTTTGTTACTATATGATTTACAATTTTATACTTCTCACAATTAATTAAAAATTACAGTTTCCAAATCATATAGCAGTGGTGTTATTCGAAGCCTCGACCGGTGGATATAATAAGATTTGGCCAGTTATGTTCTATACTGCCGCTCTTCGCTTGACATTTTATGAGAATACAAGATGAAGAAGAAAGAATCGAGCACCAACTTAAAACTGAAATGGCATTAGAGATAAGTGACACCAGTGCACATTACGCCTTGTCCCTGGAGACTTTCGACTACAGGGATGAACGCTGTGAGCGACGTGCCTAATGATTGTCCGGTATAAACAAGTAGAAAATTAGTCTGACACAGTTGGTGATATTTATACAAATGCTCGAATGTAGAATCGGCAGCAGTGGTAAACGATTACAGGTGACAAGAAAAAACATTTAGCAATTAGAGGAAGGCAAAGAAAGGACTTTCAGGGAATATTATGCGATGGTGAACGCAAGCGAGTTTATATAGGAAAAAGAGGTAGAGGCTTCTGACAGTAAAGTTCTAGAGGTAGTACCTCCCTATATATATACTATATATATATATATATATATATATATATATATATATATATATATATATATATATATATATATATATATATATGTCGTCCGATTAGGTAAAACTGGTCAATTAGCAAGAACTCATCTAAAATTAAGTCCTTTCTAAAATTTTCTCTAATACGTTTAAATATACAATTTTTTCATTTATGTTAATGTAAGAATTTATAATTTTGTACCAAGAGAAACTTTGAAAACCTACCTAACCTTATTACAACAAGCGCAATTTAATTTAGCCTAACCCAAATAAATATATTTTAGATACGTTAACATTAATTTAATATATATATATATATATATATATATATATATATATATATATATATATACATATGTCGTGCCGATTAGGTAAAACTTGCGATTTTGGCTTAAATAGCAACGCTCACCTTGCCATATAAGACAAGTGAAAATTTGTGTATGCAATAATTTCGCCAAAATCATTCTGAACATAACGTAAAAATATATTGCATTGTGTTTGTTTATTATTAAATTAATGTTAACGTATCTAAAATATATTTAGTTGGGTTAGGCTAAATTAAATTGCGCTAGTTGTAATAAGGTTAGGTAGGTTTTCAAAGTTTCTCTTGGTACAAAATTATAAATTCTTACATTAACATAAATGAAAAAATATATCTTTAAACGTATAAGAGAACATTTTAGAAAGGACTTAATTTTAGATGAGTTCTTGCTAATTGACCAGGTTTACCTAATCGGCACGACATATATATATATATATATATATATATATATATATATATATATATATATATATATATATATATATATATATATATATATATATATATATATATATATATATATATATATATATATATATATATATATTATTGTAACCACGAACGAGTGGTATTGATCAATAACTACACTGCACTAGACAGAGGTCGACCCATGATGCTTTAGCCCGCCTCATAATGAACGAAAACACATGACGCTCTAGTCCACTGAACCACACAATCCTTAAGAGTAGCGCATCCAGTAGGACTGAATGTTGTACTCGCTACCCAAGAGCATACGGTGGTGTGAACGCCTCTAAGCTAATTTCATTCTCCTCCTATATATATATATATATATATATATATATATATATATATATATATATATATATATATATATATATATATATATATATGTCGTGCCGATTAGGTAAAACTGGTCAATTAGCAAGAACTCATCTAAAATTAAGTCCTTTCTAAAATTTTCTCTTATACGTTTAAAGATATATTTTTTTCATCTATGTTAATGTAAGAATTTATAATTTTGTACCGAGAGAAACTTTGAAAACCTACCTAACCTTATTACAACAAGCGCAATTTAATTTAGCCTAACCCAACTAAATATATTTTAGATACGGTAACATTAATTTAATAATATACAAACACAATGAAATATATTTTTTTCGTTATGTTCAGAATGATTTTTGCGAAATTATTGCATACACAAATTTTCGCTTGTCTTATATGGCAAGAGGAGCGTTTGGCCTATTTAGCAATTGTCTACTTTGCCGAATTATAATTTATTTTTGCCATAAATCAGCAGAAAGCGTTCTGAGAATAACAAAAAAATATAGGATTCGTTTAATGAAATATTAAATATATTTAAATTGACCCGTGATATATATAGAAGAATTTTGCTAAAAAATTGTACTCGTTTTAGGGAAGTTAGGTGAGTTTTCAAAGTTTGATTTGATCAAAAATAAAAAATATTATTTTATTGTTAATGAAAAAATAGCTATATTTCTGTAAAAAAAAAAGTTCTTGAAAAGATAAATATTTAAGTGAGTTCAACCAAGAGAAAGGAGAGGATGTTGCAGCAAGGCTGGATCTTATATACTCCTTGAATAGTTCAAACATAAGGGATATCACACACGAAAGACCCCTCTTCCTTGTAGATTTAACAGTGGAGTATGCAGCAGCACGAGATGGACGAGAGAAGCCGAACTTCAAAAAAGGGGACTACATGGGAATGAGAAGATTCCTGCATGATGTGCAGTGGGAAAGATAACTAGAGGGAATGGCAGTAAATTAAATGAGGCAGAGCAGAATTTCATACCAAAGGGTAACAGAAAAAAATATTAAGACAAGGGTGAGCCCATGGTTTAACTGGAGGTGTAAAGAGGCCAAAGCCAAGTGTGCTAGAGCATGGAAAAAGTATAGAAGGCAAAGGACTCAAGAAAACAAGAAGTTGAGCAGAAGAACCAGAAACGAGTATGCAGGAATAAGCAGAGAGGCCCAGAGGCAATACGAGAACGACATAGCATCTAAAGCCAAATCTGAACCAAAGTTGTTATACAGTCACATTATGAGGAAAACAACAGTCAAGGACCAGGTAATCAGACTGTGGTAAGAAGGAGGGAGCTCACAAAGAGTAACCAGGAAGTATGTGATGAACTTAACACAAGATTTAGAGAAGTATTCACAGTAGAGACAGAAATGCTTACAGCAAACCGAGGAGGTAGGGTGCACCAACAGGTGCTGGACACAATACACATAGCCAAGGAGGAGAAGAAACTACTAGGTGAACTAAATACCTAAAAGACAGTGGGTCCAAATAACATATCTCCATGGATCTTGAGAGAGGAAGCAGAAGAACTGTGTGTGCCACTAGAGGCTATCTTCAATAAATCTATCGAAACTAGGCATTTGCCTGAGGCGTGGAAGACAACAGATGTAGTTACAATTTGTATAAAAGGAGATCAGTGACAAGTGACCTGTGTTACTGACATGTATAGTATGTAAAGTCATGGAACACATTATCAGACGATGAGTGGTGTTGCACATTGAAAGGATTTGGCTCATACATGACAATCAGCATGGCTTCAGGGATGGGAAATCTTGTGTCACAAATCTACTTGAGTTCTACGATAAGGTAACAGAAGTAAGACAGGAGAGAGAGGGATGGGTAGATTGCATCTTTTTGGTCTGCAAGAAGGCTTTTGACAAAGTATCACACAAGAGACTGGTTCAAAAGTTAGAGGAGCAGGCAGGAATAGTAAGGAAAGTACAGAATGGATCAAGGAATACCTTATTGGAAGGAAACATCGAGTGTTGGTACGTGATGAAGTGTCAGAGTGGGGGCATGCGTCAAGTGGGGTTCCACAAGGGTCATTGCAAGGTCTGGTGCTGTTTCTTGTATATGTGGATGATGTGATGGAAGGAATATATTCAGAAGTATCAATGTTCGCTGATGATGAGAAGACAAGCGGGCGAGGATCAGCTAAGATTACAAAGAGATCTGGACAGGCTGCAAGTCTGGTCCGATAAATGACTCCTGGAGTTTGACCCCAGCAAGTGTAAATGAATGTAGATTGAGGAACAACAAAGAAGACCACAGACGGAGTACAGGTTAGGGAATCTTGGGGGAAAGCATTATAACGAACATGTCCCCTGAGGCGCACATCAAGCAAATAACTGCTCAAGCATATGGGCGCTTGTCTAACCTGAGAATAGCATTTCGAAAGGATTGTGGTACCAACACTCTTACATGGTTGTGAAGATTGGGTTGTAAATGCTGCAGTGAGGAGGCGGCTGGAGGCAGTGGAGCTGTCCATTCTAAGGGCAATGTGTGGTGTAAATATTATACAGAGAAATGGTAATGTGGAAATTAGGAGGAGGTGTGGAGTTACTAAAAGTCTTAGTCAGAGGGCTGAAGAGGGGCTGTTGAGGTGGTTTGGTCCTTTAGAGAGACTTGAACAAAGTAAAATGACTTGGAGAGCGGATAAATCTGTTGGAGGGAGGGGGTAATGAGGTTTTGTAGGGGAGGGGCTTGAATTTCCAGGAAGCATGCATGAGCGTTAGATAGGAGTGAATGGAGACGAATAGTTTATGGGACCTGATGAGCTGTTGGAGTGTGAGCAGGGTAATATTTTTTGAAGTTGATTCAAGGAAACCAGTTAACCGGACTTGAGTTCTGGAAATGGGAAGTACAATGCCTGCACTTTAATGGAGGAGTCTGGGATAGTGACAGTTGGGAGGGACTTCTAAACTGTCGTATTCTGAGCGCCTCTGCAAAGATTATGATTATACTTGGAGTTTACCTGGAGAGAGTTCCAGGGGTCAACGCCCCTGCAGCCCGGTCTGTGACCAGGCCTCATGTTGGACCAGAGCCTGATCAATCAGGCTGTTACTGCTGGCCGCACCCAGTCCAACGTACGAAGCACAGCCTTGCTGGTCAGGCACCGACTTTAGGTGATTGTCCAGTGCCTGCTTGAAGACAGCCAGGGGTCTATTGGTAATCCCCTTATGTATGCTGGGAGGCAGTTGAACAGTCTTGGGCCCCTGACACTTATTGTGTTGTCTCTCAACGTGCTAGTGGCACCCCTGCTTTTCATTGGGGGGATGTTACATCGTCTGCCGAGTCTTTTGCTTTCGTAGGGAGTGACACTCGTGTGCAAGTTTGGTACTAATCCCTCTAGGATTTTCCAAGTGTATATAATAATGTATCTCTCCCGCCTGCGTTCCAGGGAGTACAGGTTTAGGAACTTCAAGCGTTCCTAGTAATTGAGGTGGTTTATTGCAGTTATGCGTGCCGTGAAGGTTCTCTGTACATTTTCTAGGTCAGAAATTTCACCTGCCTTGAAAGGTGCACTTAGTGTGCAGCAATATTCCAGCCTAGATAGAACAAGCGACCTGAAAAGTGTCAACATGGGCTTGACATCCCTGGTTTTAAGGTTCTCATTATCCATCCTGTCATTTTTCTAGCAGATGCGATTCCTAAGTGTTATGGTCCTTGAAGTTGAGATCCTCTGTCATGATCACTCCCAGGTCTTTGACATTAGGTTTTCGCTCTATTGTGTGGTTGGAATTTGTTTTATACTCCGATGAGATTTTAATTTCCTCACGTTTTCTATATAGGAATAATTGAAATTTCTCATCATTGAACTTCATATTGTTTTCTGCAGTCCATTTAAAGATTTGGTTGATGTCTGCTTGGATTCTTGCAGTGTCTTCAATGGTGGACACTGTCATGCAGATTCGGGTGTCATCTGCAAAGGAAGACACGGCACTGTGGCTGATATCCCTGTCTATGTCAGATATGAGGATGAGGAACAGGATGGGAGCGAGTACTGTGCCTTGTGGAACAGAGCTTTTCACCGTAGCCGCCTCAGACTTTACTCTGTTGACTACTACTTTTTGTGTTCTACTTGTTAGGAAATTATAGATCAATCTACCAACTTTTCCTGTTATTCTTTTATCACGCATTTTGTGTGCTATCACACCATGGTCACACTTATCAAAGGCTTTTGCAAAGTCTGTGTATATAACATCTGCATTCTGTTTGTCTTCTAGAGAATCCAGGACCTTGTCGTAGTGTCCAGTAGTTGGGACAGACAGGAGCGACCTGCTCTAAACCCATGCTGCTCTGGGTTGTGTAATAGATGGTTATCTAGATGAGTGGCGATCTTGCTTCTTAGAACCCTTTCAAAGATTTTTATGATATGGGACGTTAGCGCTATTGGTCTGTAGTTCTTTGCCATTGCTTTACTGCCGCCTTTGTGGAGTGGGGGTATGTCTGTTGTTTTTAGTAAATGCGGGACGACCCCAGTGTCCATGCTCCCTCTCCATAGGATGTTAAAAGCAGTTCTTGATGAACACTGAGTTCCATGAGTCGGGGCCTGGAGCGGAGTGCATGGGCATGTCATTTATCGCCTTTTCAAAGTCATGTGGCTTCAGGGTAATGTCAGATAGGCTTGCGTCTACCAGGTTCTGTGGCACTCTCATAAAAAAATCATTTAGGTCTTCAACTTTTAGTCTGGTTAGCGGCTCGCTAAAAACTGAGTCATACTGGGACTTTAGTAACTCACTCATTTCCTTGCTGTCATCTGTGTAGGACTCATCTCGTTTTAGTAGGGGCCCAATACTGGATGTTGTTCTCGATTTTGTTTTGGCATAAGAAAAAAAATACTTTGGGTTTCTTTCAATTTCATTTATGGCTTTTAGTTCTTCCCGCTTTTCTTGATTCCTGTAAGATTCCTTTAGTTTTAATTCGATATTTGCTATTTCTCTGACCAGTGCCTCCCTACGTATTTCAGATATATTGGCCTCTTGTAGCCGATCTGTTATTCTTTGCCTTCGCCTGTATAGGGAGCGCCTCTCTCTTTCTAGTTTACATCTTCTCCTCCTTTTCCTTAAGGGAATTTGCCTTGAGCAAACCTCAAGTGCCACAGAGTTAATTTGTTCTAGACATAGGTTAGGATCCGTGATGCTTAGGCTATCTTCCCAGTTTATATCATTTAGGATTTGGTTTACTTGGTCCCACCTTATGTTTTTGTTATTGAAGTTGAAATTGCAGAAGGCTCCCTCGCGACTGATCACATTTTGTCGATCTGGGACCCCCTCATGCATGTCTGGACCTCTATTATGTTGTGATCTGAGTATATCGTTTTTGATATGATGACATTTCGTATCAGATCATCATTGTTAGTGAAGATGAGGTCCAGTGTATTCTCCAATCTTGTAGGCTCTATTATTTGCTGGTTTAATGTGAATTTGGTGCAGAGATTTAAAAGCTCATGTGTGTGTGAGTTTTCATCTGAGCTGCCTCCTGGTGTTATCTTTTCTACCACATTATTTGCAATATTCCTCCATTTTAGATGCCTTAGGTTGAAGTCCCCCAGGAGCAAGATGTTGGGGGCATTGGCTGAAAGGTTTTCCAGACATTGGTCAATTTTCAGAAGATATTCCTGGAAATTGTTTTGGGATTTTCTTTCTTTTGGGTCACCCTGGTACATATATATTATACAGGGAGGGACCCTCATCCTCAGAGAGGAGAATAAACGTACCTCAGGGAAAACTCAAGGATCTCTCCAGAGCTGTTTGAATATTTTTTTTCTACCACCCCCTATATTCTATATTCTATGTGAACTTTATTAATAGACAGAATACCTAGATAGGAAACACAAACATGAATATATTGATACAATATATCAAAGATTATGAATTTCCTCCAGCTCCTCCAAAGCCGGACGTGAGCCCAGTGGTTAGCATGCATTTCCCCTCTGGATGGCCACGCTGAGGCGCTGGAACATGAAAGTTGTTGCCCTTGGGTACCTGGTGGTATCTTTGAGTCTGGAACCAAGTTCTTTAAGGAAAAATGTAGCATTTTTCCCCATGATCCCAAGGTCTCTGATCCCACTGGGGCAAATTGATACTGTTGGTTTATGTCCCTGTTCTTGCCGATCTTGTATTCCTCCTTGTGATCAGCAGCTCCTCCCTGTCGCCAGACGCTGTGATGGATGTAGGTGTCAGCCAGTGTCGACACAGGTATAGATGGTAATCCCATCGTTGCGATTGCCTGGGTTGTGGGTATTGTTGGCTGATAGTGATCGGGGCTCTCTCTCGGCTGGGCATCCATTTGTGTCTTGCATGCCAGCCCTTGGTTTTGGAACAGTTAAGACCATGTAGACCACATTTGTCGGTTTGTGCATCGCCGCAAATACACGTATATTCCGTGTAAATTGGGGCAGCAAGGAGGAGGCGTGTTCCCATTGCCGAAATGGGAACTGATTGGAGAAAGTCCCCTAAGTGAGGTGCACTCACAGTGTGGAAACGGGCAGTCATCTTGTCTGATGTTACAGCAATAAGCATGTTGGCAAGAACCTTTTCAGCGATCTGGCCATCCCAACTTGACTGTTTCTAGGCTAGCGCTGCACTAGGTTTTGGTGCTGGAGCAGCAAGGGTCTCCCATTCAGTGATGGCACTAGCGTAGCTTGGGTCCTTTATTCCTGCTGAGTCACTGAGGTTGTCCGTAAGAATTTGTTTTATTAACTCATTTGATGCTATGGAAGAGGATAGGAAAGCTGGTAGGGCAATCTGGAAGGATTTGCGTACTCCCAGCCTTCCAAGCCTGACTGGAAGTGAGGCTTGCAACCACTATCCATCTTCAAGGGAAAGATTCAATACACTCTCTAGTATGGTCGTAAGGAGGGAGTCATATTCCTAGAGTTTCGGACTACTGAAGGCAGGTAAAACTTGCTTAAATAGCAACGCTCTTTTGTATGCAATAATTTCGCAAAAAACATTCTGAACCTAACGAAAAAAAAAATATATTTCGTTGTGTTTGTTTATTATTAAATTATAGTAAACTTATCTAAAATATATTTATTTGAATTAGGCTAAATTAAATTGCTCTTGTTAAAATAAGGTTAGGTAAGTTTTCTAAGGTTCTCTTGGTATAAAATTATTAATTTTTAAATTAACATAAATGAAAAAAATATATCTTCAAACGTATAAGAGAAAATTTTAGAAAGGACTTAATTTTTAAATGAGTTCTTGCTAATTGACCAGTTTTACCTATTCGGCAAGATATATATGTATATATATATATATATATATATATATATATATATATATATATATATATATATATATATATATATATAGAGAGAGAGAGAGAGAGAGAGAGAGAGAGAGTAGGTTTAATATTAGTAGCTGTAGTAGTAGTAGTAGTAGTAACAGTTACTACTACTACTGCAACACCAGCATTAATATTAGTAATTATTTTGTTGGTTTTGTAGTAGTAGTAGTAGTAGTAGTTATAACAGTAGTAGTTGTTATAACAGTAGTAGTTGTTATAAACTTTGTTGTAATTGTAGTAGTTGTTGTAGTATTGTCATTAGTATCTTAGTTTTTATTTTTAGTAATATTAGTAGTCACAGTAAGTAGTGGTTGTAATCCTAGTAGTAATAGTAGTATTTGTAGTTGTTGTTGATGTTGTAGTAGTAGTAGTAGTAGTCGTTGAATTAGTAGTAGTAATGATATCAGTAGTAGTAGTAAAAGTAGTAGCAGTAACATCAGCCTTTTACTACAATATTTTAATTTCAATTTAATTTTTTTTAAATAATGATTAAGGATGTGATTGAACAAAGTGTTTGGTGTAAGTAATAATTTCTCTGGAAGAAAGTCAATCACTTTGATCACTTTGGAATTGAAGCTGCATACTCGCAGGTCTCTCATTGTTACTTTCTCTCTCATAACGACGGGTTGTGTCACAACTTTGGTAGAGATTTCAACATAATGAACGCTGCTGTCCCTCATGTAAATATCACACTCCCTAATAGTCACCGCCTTTCTCGTTTTTCAGGATTTAACCATAAAGTTAGTGGTGATGGAGGGGTTCTCCATAGTGGTATAGTTCTTAGTAAAGCCACGATTTTCCTCAGTGGTAAATTTAGTGGTAAAGGTAGTATAGTAGGCAGGGATCTGTGCAGTCCTAAAGTAAGTGGTGAAGGCAGGTATCTCCGTGGTTTTATATTGGTGAAGGCAGGTATCTCCGTGGTTTTATATTGGTAAAGGCAGGTATCTCCGTGGTTTTATATTGGTAAAGGCAGGTATCTCCGTGGTTTTATATTGGTAAAGGCAGGTATCTCCGTGGTTTTATATTGGTGAAGGCAGGTATCTCCGTGGTTTTATATTGGTGAAGGCAGGTATCTCCGTGGTTTTATATTGGTAAAGGCAGGTATCTCCGTGGTTTTATATTGGTGAAGGCATGTATCTCCGTGGTTTTATATTGGTAAAGGCAGGTATCTCCGTGGTTTTATATTGGTGAAGGCAGGTATCTCCGTGGTTTTATATTGGTGAAGGCAGGTATCTCCGTGGTTTTATATTGGTAAAGGCAGGTATCTCCGTGGTTTTATATTGGTGAAGGCAGGTATCTCCGTGGTTTTATATTGGTGAAGGCAGGTATCTCCGTGGTTTTATATTGGTGAAGGCAGGTATCTCCGTGGTTTTATATTGGTGAAGGCAGGTATCTCCGTGGTTTTATATTGGTGAAGGCATGTATCTCCGTGGTTTTATATTGGTAAAGGCAGGTATCTCCGTGGTTTTATATTGGTAAAGGCAGGTATCTCCGTGGTTTTATATTGGTGAAGGCAGGTATCTCCGTGGTTTTATATTGGTGAAGGCATGTATCTCCGTGGTTTTATATTGGTAAAGGCAGGTATCTCCGTGGTTTTATATTGGTAAAGGCAGGTATCTCCGTGGTTTTATATTGGTGAAGGCAGGTATCTCCGTGGTTTTATATTGGTAAAGGCAGGTATCTCCGTGGTTTTATATTGGTGAAGGCAGGTATCTCCGTGGTTTTATATTGGTGAAGGCAGGTATCTCCGTGGTTTTATATTGGTGAAGGCAGGTATCTCCGTGGTTTTATATTGGTAAAGGCAGGTATCTCCGTGGTTTTATATTGGTAAAGGCAGGTATCTCCGTGGTTTTATATTGGTGAAGGCAGGTATCTCCGTGGTTTTATATTGGTGAAGGCAGGTATCTCCGTGGTTTTATATTGGTGAAGGCAGGTATCTCCGTGGTTTTATATTGGTGAAGGCTGGGATTATCGCAGTGGTAACGTTACTGGTGAGGACGAGGTTCTCAGTTGTAAATACACAATCGCTGAAGACCACATCTCGGTATGTCGGTGGTGCCTGGCCCGCGTCGCTCTCTCGAGATTCCTTGGATTATTCAGTTAGTTTCGTTTGTGGTTAAAGTTGACGTGACTTATCGCATGTCTGGACAACGCTGCTACAGTTACTGTTTGAAGAGCAGGAAGTGAGTTCCAGCTCTTAGTCCCGACTCAGTGTTCGGGTTACTGACGTGAAATCGATGTCTATTCAATTTTTTACTCCCAGTTCAGAATCATTTTCCACTTTTTTACCTCGTAAGGTAAAGTTTTTTTCTGATATCCTTTTGATCCTTTCGATCTGTAAATAAAATTCATGTCCGTCATAGTCTTGGAAAATAAATTGATCTATCTTTCCTTTCTATGATCGTATTTATTAATATATCTATTTTTGTCATGATGATATCTCGAGATGTTTTACAATACCATGATGACATTTCAGTATAACTTGAACCAATAATATTAATGGTCCAACATTAAGTACTTAATGGTCCAGGTTAGACTGAAACGTCGCCATAAGTTCCATTGTCATATGTGCTAGTTATTTGTGAATACTGTCTAGTTCAAAACAGAATTTCTTACTAACTCAATTCCGTGAGCTCAGGCAACTTTGTTCTTTCCTACGTTTATGTTTGTGGGTTGATGGGTGATCTTCCCACAACGGCGCTGCATGCTAAGGTATGAAGTGCTGAAAATCAAATATACTGTGAATATTTCTTTTATTTTTGAGAGTTAATCTTCTGTTCCTGATATAATTTTCTTGATGAGAGTTAAAAGAACAGGTTTGAAATTATTCCATGATTTGTCTTTACAATACATTAACTAATAACTTTATGACATCCTTCTTTCCACCTGGGAATGTGGTAAGGAATTTCATAATTTTATAATTGTGTTTAACTCATCTTAATTGCATTTATAAATTAATTTAGCTTGTTTTGCCCAAATTAATTTTGCAATATTTGCCTACAGGGGTGTGGCATATGAAGAGTACGTTACATTTATTCAATATGTCACACACCCATGTTGGCATACCATCTCAACCAATTAACCAGCAGTTAATTATGAGTATAACAGTAGGAACCCCACAGTTATGTAATTGCTATTAATAATAATAATAATAATAATATATATTTTCTACAAGTACATGTACATGGTATACAGGCCTAGCTGACATCAATGACATACAACTACATTGAAAGCCCCTTGTTATGCACTGCATTTCGGGAAAATTAGGTTAATTTTGTCCCAAGATGCGACCCACACTAGTCGACTAACACCCAGGTACCCATTTTACTGATGGGTGAACATGAACAACCGGTGTACGGAAACACGCCCAATGTATCCGCTCTTGCCGGGAATCGAACCCGGACCCTCAGCGTGGGAAGCGAGAGCTTTGCCAAATAGGCCACAAGTCACAATGAAAGTTCGCCATCTCTGAGAAGTGTTCCAATTAGAACTTAAATAGTTAGTCTTCTGCCCAGAAATTTATTGTAGGTTTTTTTCTCTCTAATATGCTAAGAAGATAGCCATAGTTACTATGGTTTATTTTCTCTTCGAACCCACGACAAAATAACTTCTGGCTCTTATGCCAGCTTGTTTGCTTTTCTGAATTGAATTTGACCTGTTGTCATTCGTTCCCTTGTCTTCTTGTATATTTCGTTTATTCATTAACGAATGAACAATGGTTTCTTCCAATGTTCCAAATCCATTTTCGAAGATTGCTAGAAACTTTTCTGTAGCTTCTTTCTGTTTTCTATGATAAATTATCATTGACAGGGCGAAATTTATAACGCCTTACCAAACCTCCAAAGTATTTTTTCCTTTACTTCAGTGCCCCCACAAGCAGAAGTGACTCCACCAGTTACTATACCAAAATAACATACATAATATTACTTTAAATTGTGTGATTTGGCGTTGTCCCTATCCTCATATTTAAAGGAATTTTCCGCCTTGAAGCATTTGTAATATAGCAGTTCCTGTTCAGAGTCTTGAAATACACTAACTGGCGTTAGAAATAATACAGTACCATTACTGGAAGTAATGTTGATGTGGAGGATATAGTGTAATGTGCTTCTCTTTCTAGTACTAAAACAACTTGAAAAATGTGTCTATTACCATTATTAGACATTTTATATAGTCTTACACATTAAGAAAAGTGAAGAAATTTTACAAAATTACTTAAGAAATAAATAAGAAAAACTGTTACTAGTAGGAATAATGACGTCATCGTGAGGTCAATTTCAACACTACATAAATCAATAAGATTTAATCAAACTTATTTTTTGGTCTTATTCTATTAAAAAAATAACACTTTTGAATGGTAAGATATTTTTTTTAATTCGTCCACACCACTAGTACTGTTTTTCTAGGTTTGCCAAGGGGTAAATATTAGATTTCTTATAAGAAAAACTACAGAGGGTGAATAGCCCCAAAAAAATAAAGATTCGGAACAATTTGCAAATAACATGGCAACAAAAGGTGAAGGAGTGATGATCATCTTAAACAATGAACTTCAGAAGTAATCCGTGAAAACAGAACACATTAAGTTCCTCAACCTGTACTCCCTAGAACGCAGGCGGGAGAGATACATGATTATATACACTTGGAAAATACTAGAGGGATTAGTACCAAACTTGCACACGAAAATCACTCCCTATGAAAGCAAAAGACTCCGCAGGAGATGCAACATCCTCCCCAATGAAAAGCAGGGACGCCACTAGCACGATAAGAGACAACATAATAAGTGTCAGGAGCCCAAGACTGTTCAACTGCCTCCCAGCATACATGAGGGAGATTACCAATAAACCCCTGGCTGTCTTCAAGAAGGCACTGGACAAACACCTAAAGTCAATACAAAACCACCTGGGCTGTGGTTCGTACGTCAAGTTGCGTGCGGCCAACAGTAACAGCCTGTTTGATCAGGCCCTGATCCACCATGAAGCCTGGTCACAGACCGGACCGCGGGGGCGTTGACCCCCTGAAATTCTTTCCAGGTATACTCCAAGTATTCGTTAAAAGACTCATGTGAATAAGAGAGAAGTCCACGATGTAATAAAAAATCTCTCTCGTATATATTCTGGCAACCTTCCCTTTGCACTTCTGTGCCACCAGTATGTACATATAGTTTTAATAACGATTCGAACTGTATTTAAAATTTAATTTATTTTATTTTAATAACACATCGGCCATTTCCCACCAAGGCAGAGTGGCACGAAAAAGAAAACAAATCATCATCATTTACTCCATCACTGTCTTGCCAGAGGCAACATTAACACCCCTCCTTCAGAGTGCCGACACTGTACTTCCCATCTCCAGGAATCAAGTCCGGTCTGCCGGTTTCCCAGAATCCCTTCATAAATGTTACCTTGTTTACACTCCAACAGCACGTCAAGTCCTAAAAACCATTTGTCTCCATTCGCTCATATCTAACAAGCTCACGCACGCTTGCTGGAAGTCCAAGCCCCTCGCACACAAAACTTCCTTTACCCCCTTCCTCCAACCTTTCCTAGGCCGACCCCTACCTCGCCTTCCCTCCACTACATATTTATACACTATCGAAGTCATTCTATTTCGTTCCATTCTCTCTACATGTCCAAACCATCTCAATAACCCTTCCTCAGCTCTCTGGATAATAGTTTTGGTAATCCCACACCTCCTCCTAATCTCCAAACTACGAATTCTCTGCATTATATTCACACCACACATTGCCCTCAGACATGACATCTCCACTGCCTCCAGCCTTCTCCTTGTTGCAACATTCACAACCTATGCCTCAAACCCATAGAAGTGCGTTGGTATAACTATACTCTCATACATTTCCATCTTTGTTTTTATGGATAAAGTCTCCACAGACTCCTTAGTGCATCACTCACCTTTTTTCCCTCATCAATTCTATGATTCACCACATTCTTCATAGACCCATCTGCTGACACATCCACTCCCAAATATCTGAACACATTCACCACCTCCATACTCTCTCCCTAAAATCTGATATTCAATCTTCCGTTACCAATTTTTTTTGATATCCTCATCACCTTACTCTTTCCTATATTCACTTTTACATACCCTACCAAACTCATCAACCATTAATATTTAACGAAAGGAGTTGTAATCATACCCACCTCTTGATAATATTGTAACCTTCATTTTGTTATTTTTCCAGATAAACATGAGTTCTTCACGAAGAGTCTGCTTAAACAATCCCAATGTATTTTGCTACATTTGTGGTAAATAGTCATTGCGAAAACAGAAAAAACATCACATTTGTTTTGTCATCTATGCACTGATGTAATCGGGAAATTGGAATTGTTTAACTCAATTTCAGAAATAGGAAGTTTTATGCCTTTGGTGTAGGATCTGTTGAAGGTCTGCAGTTACGGTTTTTTTTTTTTTTGGTCTCGTTGATTCCTTGCCTGTTGCTGTGATGTTCATTGCTCCTTCCAGTGTTGTTGCTGTTTGGCGAATTAGTCGTCATATTGATCAAGCAAACTGTTTGTTTGCCTCTGAGCACTTAGTACGTTTATTGATGTATACACAAATACAGTTACACAACTTATCATATGTAGCAGCATATGTGTAGAGAACCTAGGATAACCAAAAATTCAAAGTTATTTATTTATTCTTGTACTAATAAGTATATATCATCATAGCAATGTACCAGAGGGTACTTATTAAGAGTATTGCATCTTATTAAATGTGCACATAGTGCCATATGATCATATGTACATTATAACTATGAAATAAAATATAATAAATATACCAAAATCTTTGAAAGGGGTCTAAGAAGCAAGATCGCCACTCATCTAGATACCCACCAATTACACAACCCAGGGCAGCATGGATTTAGAGCAGGTCGCTCCTGTCTGTCCCAACTACGACAAGGTCCTGGATGCTCTAGAAGACAAACAGAATGCAGATGTTATATACACAGACTTTGCAAAAGCCTTTGACAAGTGTGACCATGGTGTAATAACACACAATTTGTGTGATAAAGGAATAACAGGAAAAGTTGGTAGATGGATCTATAATTTCCTAACAAGTAGAACACAAAGAGTAGTAGTCAACAGAGTAAAGTCTGAGGCGGCTACGATGAAAAGCTCTGTTCCACAAGGCACAGTACTGGCTCCCATCCTATTCCGCATCCTCATATCGGACATAGACAGGGATATAAGCCACAGTGCCGTATCTTCCTTTGCAGATGACACCCGAATCTGTATGACAGTGTCCACCATTGAAGACACTGCAAGACTCCAAGCAGACATCAACCAAATCTTTAAATGGGCTGCAGAAAACAATATAAAGTTCAATGATGAGAAATTTCAATTACTCCGATATGGAAAACGTGAGGAAATTAAAATCTCATCGGAGTATAAAACAAATTCCAACCACACAATAGAGCGAAAAATAAATGTCAAAGACCTGGGAGTGATCATGTCAGAGGATCTCACCTTCAAGGACCATAACACTGTAGCAATCGCATCTGCTAGAAAAATGACAGGATGGATAATGAGAACCTTTGAAACCAGGGATGCCAAGCCCATGTTGACACTTTTCAGGTCGCTTGTTCTATCTAGGCTGGAATATTGCTGCACACTAACTGCACCTTTCAAGGCAGGTGAAATTGCTGACCTAGAAAATGTGCAGAGAACCTTCAAGGCACGCATAACTGCAATAAACTACCTCAATTACTGGGAATGCTTGAAGTTCCTAAACCTGTACTCCCTAGAACGCAGGCGGGAGAGATACATTGTTATATACACTTGGAAAATTCTAGAGGGATTAGTATCAAACTTGCACACGAGAGTCACTCCCTACGAAAGTAAAAGACTCGGCAGACGATGTAACATCCCCCCAATGAAAAGCAGGGGTGCCACTAGCACGTTTAGAGACAACACAATAAGTGTCAGGGGCCCAAGACTGTTCAACTGCCTCCCAGCATACATAAAGGGGATTACCAACAAACCCCTGGCTGTCTTTAAGCAGGCACTGGTCAGGCACCTAAAGTCGGTACCTGACCAGCCAGGCTGTGGTTCGTACGTTGGACTGCGTGCGTCCAGCAGTAACAGCCTGGTTGATCGGGCCGCAGGGGCGTTGACCCCTTGGAACTCTCTCCAGGTAAACTCCAGGTATACTTCAAGTGTTGTGTAGGAGCTTCTATCTTTAATTATTCATGTTACATTAACTGTAATTATTACCACCTAGACATCTTTGTTATTAAAGATCTCATCTTTTATTTGGAAGGTTTGTATTTATCCAGTTGCAACCAGAGAGCGTTATTTAGAAGCCACATAATTTCGGGATAACTTGACTGGCATACTCTCTGACAAACAGTTACGAAACCAAAATAGGCTAGGTACTAGCGGGGTATTAATACGTTTACCTTCTAGTATTCTCTGTCTTCACTTAGTAGCTGTCGCAGTTTGTAACATAGTATAATATAACATCAAATTTAAAGCGTTTTCTATAACATAATAATATGGTGGAATCTCTGAGAAAACGATCTCCCCTGAGGTGTAACATTGGTAAATGCTCACTAACATATACTACATCTATTGTTATTGTCTTTACTATCCTCTTTACTTCTTTATTGATGTTATATATCTCTCCCTGACTTCATTCTCCTTTCTACAATGTATAAAAATAATCTTGGGTAAAATTGTAAAGTAAGTGGTAGATTGGCTGGCGGTGTTTAAAGTCTGTCATCTACACAGGGGTCTTTAATATATTAATCCCTAAAACTGTGATTAAATAAAATCCCAGCATGCACTGATGACATCGCATACAATATGAAACCGCGTAGCAATTTGGGCAAATTAGGTCAGTTTTGTCCCAGGATGCGACCCAAACCAATCGACTAACACCCAGGTACCCATTTTACACTGATGGGAGAACAAGGACAGCAGGTGCCTTATGGAAACACGTCCCTAATGTTTTCCAGCCGTACCGGAGGAGGTTCGAATCCCGGACCTCAGTGAGTGAGCTGAGTGCGCTAGCGATCAAGCTACGGGACACGGGAGGAGCTTAGGTACTCATCAAAATTAGCCGGATGGTTTGGTTTGCTGTGACGATCCTATTATTGAACTTCCTAATACATTCTTGTCCAAAGATCAATTATTGTATCACAGTCCATGTGTCTTAGGATAATACTTGATGAATTTTGAAAAAAATGAAGTACACGTATTGCCATTGATAGGTAAGTTTAGAGTACTAATGATAATCAGGTATGATAAAGCTCATGGAGCAGGGAGAGTGACCTAGTAGCGACCAGTGAATAGGCTGGGCCAGAGTTGTGACTCGATCCCTGCAACCACAACTAGGTGAGTACAACACACACATCGTGTAAACTTTTTCCGATAAGAGTGTTTGTTTACTTTTTTCTTTCTTTCGGGTGTAACATGTGTTGTGTATAATGGTGTGTAGTGTATAGTGGTGTGTTGTGTATAGTGGTGTGTTGTGTATAGTGGTGTGTTGTGTATAGTGGTGCACGATATGCCTGCCTGTCAGTGCACGATATGCCTGCCTGTCAGTGCTCGTTATTCCTTCCTGCCCGGGGTGTTTCCTCCACTTTCCTCTCCCTCACTCACCTCCAATGAGGCCGAAAGACCGCAACCACATCTGGCATCACGATTTCCTCCTCCATCGTGAACCACCAGTGGAATATGCATTCACCCACACGGGTCATTTTCCCTCCAGCTTATCTTTACCATACAGATTGACTTATGGCGGAGGTCGCTGCAGCTAGCCAGCCACAACGCCAGGAAAAGAGTGAACCTAACAATAAGGGTAGAAGCACGTCAGGTGTGTGGAGCATATCGAGCATTCAATAGGAGTGGACTTATTCGTGGGTGTGCTGGGTTACATATGTGTCCTCCAGAGAGCCGCCTGCAGCCTCCACAAACAGACGAAAACTCCAATGACAACCTTCTCAGTTGCGATGATCTCCTGATGGCATTCAAATGTATTGCTACCAGTATTCTATCTCACATTCCAAAAGTTGCTCGTGCATATGCTGCAGGGAAATTCACAGGTCTTCTAAAGCAGGTAAATGGAGGTTCCAACAATAATGCCAGTGCTGAGACTTGCAGTTCCTGCAAAACGCAGCAAATTGCTTATCACATCAGTAATCATAATAGTGTGCAACTACCGAAGAACTGATAACTGTCTCCCTCCGCCTCATCATCGCAGGAATCACTGAGACAAACCCAGGGATTTCTTCGCTTGCCTATTCCTTGGGCACGACCTACTTCCACATTGGACAAATGTGACGCCGCCTACAACTGCTGCATCTCTCCTGTCTACAGTATAAAAGCTTCCTCTACGCACATATGCTGTATTCTATTCAAGATTGATGGACTGACAACATCGACTCAAGGTTGAGGGACTGACCACCTCAAACTCCTCCTGTTCTTCACGTTTCTCCTTTGTATGGACTGATGAAGCCACTGTGTGGCGAAACGTTTCCTCAATAAAGATACCCAAGTGTTGCATATGTGTCTAATTTACCAACAGGGATTTAACAGAAGACACGGAGGTATTCAAACTAGACTTTAGGAATGTTATTAATATTGTGAAAAGAGATGTGGTCTTGCCAGCTGTTCGAGACCACTTCCCCAGTCTCTTCATTTCAGCTGACCACAGGAAATCTTCATTTCTCTTCTGAACTTGCTGCGCAGTTTGCCCAGCTAAACGAGAACCTCAAGTACTGAAGTCTGACTGAAGTCAAAAGCGTCCAGATGGAGTCACCCTGTTATCCTGGAAGGATGGTAAGATTGCATAGACCTACACCTGTGCCTCTACATTGGCTGACACCTACTTGCCATGATCGGAAGCTGAAAGGGGTGGAGCCGCCAGTTTCAGGGACACCCAGAATATCAACAAATATAGAGGTTTGCCACCTTGCTATAACTTCGTACCAGTAGGTCGGAGACCCTTGGAGCATCTGACTTGTGTGTTGTAAAATTCATGAAAGAATTAGGTAAAAAACTCATCAAGGACCCCAGAGCTGCCAGCTTCCTCCTTCAAAGACTCAGTGGTGCGATCCAGAGGGAAAATACCTGCAGCATTCTGGACACATGGCCTAATATCATTCTCCTCCTCGTTTTATATACCATCCTTCACAAGCAGAACACATTAATGCAACCACGAACAAGTGGTATTTAAGCAACAACACACTGCGGCTAGCCGGTGGGTCGTGAATTTTGAAATTAGCTCTGAAGTTGGCACACTAACGTATATCCTCGCATCATGAAGCAAGCCAAGGTCGCTAGGCTCATGATGTTTGTCCCCTCAAGGGAGGTTCCGTGACTCTGGTGAGGGGTTCTTGTTCTGAGAAATTGGATCTGTGCTCCAGTTCCTTGCATTGAGCCTGAATACCTTCCATCTCTCCCCCTAACCAGGAGCTGTATAATCCCTCCGGGTTTAGCGCTCCCCCATGATTATATGTGTGTAGGATTGTTTTTCCAGTTGTTAGAATGTCGTGAATTTTGATTTGCTTCACACGAGGCGAGCTAAAACAAAACGGATTCGATCCCCCCGCTAGCCACAGTGTGTTATTGTTTAAATACCACTTGTTCATGGTTGCATTAATATGTGTTCTGCTTGTGATGCTGTCGGGTCAACATCTGGAAAAGACCCTGGCCGGGACTACACCGGCGAACCTACTATTACTGCTTGTGAAGGCTGGTATATCAAACAAGGAGTACAATGAAATTAGCTCTGAGGTTGCCACACCAAGGCATGTCCTCGCACCATGAAACACGTCTCATTCCTCTGGCCACGTGATGTTTGTAGGATTGTTTGGTCCAGGAGTTTACAGCATCGGGAATATATGTATATATATATGTCGTGCCGAATAGGTAAAACTGGTCAATTAGCAAGAATTTTTCTAACTAAATAATTCAGTTTGATTCCGAGATTTCGAGATTTCTAACAAGATGAAATTATGTTAGAAATCTCGGAATCAAACTGAATTATTTAGTTAGAAAAAATATTTCAGGATTGCTTTATAGATAGTAAAATATTGCAATAAATGATAAATTGCATTTAATATTTAAACGTAAAATATATTTCAAATTAATTTAAAATATAGCAAGTGATAATAACTGAATTACTCTCATATTGCCTAGACCTTTAGTTAATTTGTATTCCCTTGCTATCTATTTATCTCTCGTGAAGAAATTTAAATCCTTAAAATGAATTTGAAATTTTAATCTTAGCAACATTAGGTGAGTACTATACTGTGTACATGTTCATGTTTTTTGTTTTGGAAAAAATGAGGAAATCTTAAAATGTCCTTGTTCTTCTCTCTAATATTAGTACTTGTGTTAGATATGTAATTTTAGTTAAGGATGTTAATAATTACAGTATAATGCTTCATAGCGGGACTGTTGTATAATATATTTTAATTTTTATTTGGGTTGTGAATAATTTTTAGTGATATGGTTGATTAGAACTTAATAGCCAATAAGGTTATTGTGGCTTAGAACTAAATAGCACTATCTCATTTATGTAAACATTTCCATTATCAAAAGAAAGATGTCTCTTAAACAACAAAAAATTACATTCAATATTTCAATATGAGGGAATTTTTCTTTCCCGTCATTATCAAAATTATAATATTTTGAAATTAGGAAACTGACTTATGAATGTTATGGAGTCAGTAGGAGGTGTCGTCTTTCTAAAATTTGTCGGGCTGAATGACGGCGAGTTTAAAAGTATCAATATATTGTGGAGTGACTTGATCCACTCCTTCCAGGGGACGATACCCAGAATTATATTGCACATTTTTCAATCAATAATCTGCGTGTTTTTTTTTTTTTAATTAATTATTCATTCGTACTCTTGTTAAAAGTAATTTTCAATTTATAGTTATTATCATTAAGACAAATATAGAATATAAAATGAATTTTATCAAGTTTTTGCGATTGAATGTTATTTGTATGTTAATCAAACTATGGTACATGAAATGAATGGCAGGATGATTGGCATTTAGCAGACGGAGGATCGACACTACTTAATACACAGTATGCCATGTATAAAAACAGTACATAGTACTGAGGTAATATATTGTTATACAGATTTCACATATTACGTATATTTTGTGACTCTTGTTGCACCAAGAAAATAAATGAGAAAGACTTTTGTTCCATTGTTATGAATAACACTTGTGAAACCTTAAGTAACACTCTAACCATAATTGTCACCATGAATAACACTTGTGAAACCTCCAGTAACACCCTAACAATATGTTTCAAAACTTTCGAACATGGATCTTTTGCTGAAACAAAGGTATAAATGCAGAGCTTTCAGAATTTCCGATGCAAATTATTATGTGGTGAAGCGACCTTTGCTGGCAGTGTGCGTTCTTTTTGTCACGCGATCTTTTCCCATAATAATGAATGTGTCACTTGCTCTCTTATTTCCCAGTGAATAATTGCCAGGTTCAACCTTCCTTCCTGCTTTCTCTTTCTCTTAAATTTTGAACAAAATGTATTTCTTCCAGTTTTATCATATATATATATATATATATATATATATATATATATATATATATATATATATATATATATATATATATATATATATATATATATATATATATATATATTATTTTAAACTAATGGTGTAATAACTGATAATATTTCCATTAAATATTATAGTGTATTTTATTCCATTTCTTAACTCTAAACCTGGATCCAGTCCTGGAAGTTTTTATTACTTATCTGATAATTACATTACAGTGACAAAAATTAATAACTCATAATGGTGTCGCTTCATAGAAAAGCCAATCTTATGAATGTCCTCCACCCTCTTCCCGTCCTGCCACTTTACATCCCACCATTCAGCTAAACGTTCACTACTATCATTACCTTGCAACAACCTCACATTCATCTTCCAATAGCCATTCTAACTCAACAAGCACTCCCATATGATCGGAAAAACCTACATCCATACTGTACTTTCACCACATTTATAACCTTGGATACGTATATCCTGTCCAAACGGGCCTCATAACCCCTCCCCACAAATGTGTGCTCAACCTGGTAACCATCATCCTGCACAACATCCACCACTCCCACTACCCTTAATACATCCCGCAAACCCCCCAGTTCACATCCCGCACCCGTTGGCTCAACATCCTTTCTCCTTATCACGCAGTTCCAATCGCCGCCAATGACAGTTATTAATGGTAAACCTCGAAGATGAAATACTAGCTCCTCACGAACAAACTCCTTTTTCGTTGTCCTACAATTTACTGCTGGCAGATAAACACCTATAAAGCAAACCTTGTTCTCACCCCAAAACCCTTCTACTTTTACCACCCTAGCCCCACTTCCCTCCTCCCAGGTCAATAGACGGAAAGGGCTGGATTCTCGAACGCCTACAACCACCCCACCCTTGAATCTTTCCGAGCTCCCTATATACATCTGAAACCCATTCAATCGTAATTCACACCCCGAACGGAATTTATGCCCTTGTATAAAGCATAAATCAATGTTTAATAACCTAAAAGTGAACTAAACCCATCTTCGCTTCACCTCAGACTTGAGGCCGTTAGCATTCATAGTAAGACACCTGAAGGTTGCATAGGTGACTTTCCTCTGTGCCTCTGCAGTTTCTGTACACTTGCCTTTACAACACCTACTTTTCCAACTCTATCCCCGTTTCTATCACCAGCCATGTCAGCGTAACTTTTACCCTCCTGCCCCACTTCCCTTCTCTTTACCCCCCATCCCTTGGCACCTCAACCCAAGTCTTCTTAGACCTCTGAGCAGGCGTAAGGTCATCTTCCCCTTCTGATCCACTCGGCCTCTTCCGAGAGCTCTCAGACGCCTCCATATCCTCATCCCCATTATGGCGATGCACCTCTACACCCACGACATGCACCGATAATTAAGAACTCTCTACCTTTTTTTCCCACACACTGCCCTACAATGCTCTCCACAACCTCTCCAGATTCTACATCACCTGCCAAGACTTCCGCTTGTAATGACCTTATATCCAATGGGTTATCCAACAGCTTCTGAAGGTCCTCCAGGATTGGTACATCCAGACCCATATCCAACTCGGTGGACCCTGTTGTCTCCACTCCTCCTGCAGGATCTTGGCTCTCCGCAGCCAGCGGTATAATATAAACATGATCCTCCTCAACGTCCACAATGTCCCTCCACTTTGCAGATGTTACCACGCCCACGTCCTTTTGACTCGTCACCACATCATCTACCTTCGTATCGTTGTCAGTACGTCAATATGGCTGATGGGTCTTCATGCAGTCATAATCCATGGCCATGTGACCCACTGACTCGCAGATACAACACGTACACAACTGTCCGGCATAAGTGACGTACAAATGCATGCGGAAGTCATCCATAACAACATAAGACGGTATTTGCCTCCTCAGGGTCATCCATATCAACATAGGACGGTATTTGCCTCCTCAGGGTCATCCATAACAACATAGGACGGTATTTGCCTCCTCAGGGTCATCTTTAACTTAAAGGAACCCTCAGGGAATCCGGCATAAATTCCCTGTGTCCATCGTCCAACAGAAGCCTCATGTATTATGCCATACTGTCCAAAAGTGTCCCTGATGTCCTGCTCCCCAGCCTCGAAAGGAACATTACATATCCTTATCCATGAGTTGTAGCTCGACACATCCTTCATACGCATGTCTACTCCGGGGTTGACCTCATACCGGTGATCTTGATGCTGCTCTACCACACGATCGTAAACACTGGTAGTTAACATTTTCACAAAGATTCTTGTGATCCCATTCAACGATATGCCATATAATTTGTCATGAAGAATCCTGTATGTGTCTCGAATAATGGCTGGTAAGAGCACTTCTGCATTGTTTGGATATATGGCTCCTTTCAATAATTCAATGCATACGGTATTCACCGGCGTTTACTCCTCTCCGCCATTTTGTGGAAAATAACACAAGTTCCACAAATGACCACCAGGGACTGCGCAGAAACACCCTCTAGCTGTGAGAGCTGAGCGGGTACTGTGTTAGAGGTTAACTGTTATTCAATTAAAATTTGTTAAAGAGCATTGTGTATTAGGTAATGAGAATCATGATAGAAAAAGGTAAAGACTGTGGCAAAGATGGGATAGTCATATAGGTGACTCTAGGCTTCAGCCTACCAGGGCAGTACCAGGGTTAGAGACAATAGAGAATCAACCTATTGGTAATGTTTTTTTCTCATTTTTGAAATTGTAAGGCATGGAATTATGGTACTCTTACTTGGTACTTATTTTGATATATTTGAAAATCAAATATGTATATAAAAATCGAAATAAATACCAATATATCAAAATCAAAATAAGTACCAAACCTAGGAAACACTGAGCAGCACTAATATATTCTAGTCCGACTAGAAAGGCTAAGTTATGCAAAGTTATTCTTACTAAGGAACAGTATGTAGATTATGTAGATTATGTAGATTATGCCAGTCAGGGCAGACTTATTTAGAATTTGCTAGGGCTAAGGAAATCATATTAATGTGTATATCAGTGGTATATAATACCGATGATATATCAATAGTATTTTATACCATTGATTAATCACTACGTCTGTTCTGAAGAATGTTTAGTCTTCCTTCATTGGTCAGGATACAAGTGACCTAGCTGAGAATGAGTCACTCATTGGTATTAGAGCTGGATACAAGTGACCTAGCTTAGAATGAGTCACTCATTGATATTAGAGCTGCTGCTCTAACTAGGATCGATGATGAAAAAACAAGACAACTGTTTCTATATTCATGGAGATGTACGTTTGCCTGAGAGCACATTCCATTTTATTAATAAACAATATATTTCCAGACACTCTAAGTCATAAAATTGTTTATCCTCAATTTGCTCGCTATTCCCTGTGACAGAATATTTAAAAATCAAGAAAAGATGTGGAAAAATCGACAAACATTTTTACTTGGGCTGGTATGAAGAAAACTATTGTTGATTTTGTGAAATGTTAAAAGTGTTAAGGAGTTGGGAAACCCAGCCAAGTTAACATTGTGAACCTGAGCCATTGTACCCAATACATACCTGCGTATCGTGATTTTTTAAAGATTATTAATAGATTGATTTAGGCCCCTTTACATGCCCTAGGACAGGAGGGGCCTATGAGGAAAACTGGCTCAAGAAATATAGTATGGCACTGTTGTAATTCTTCTCTCAGATGGGATTACCTAGATAAATTCAATCTGGTCATGGAGGTAATTTTCCTTCTAAAGTTTTTAGAGAGTCGTTGTCTCACCTGGGCATCTCTTCTACCCTATCCACATCTTATCACCCATAATAACAGGGAACTATTGAAAAGCACATGAAACATTAAAAATTATGATGATCGCTTTTTATCAATTTTCAAATGACTGGGATGATGGAATTCCTCTTCTATTGTTTGCTGTTCGCAAGAATGAGCAAGAATCTCTGAATATTCTTATTCAGTACCTATTTCGGGGCATTCATTGGAAGGACCCATATCTGTGTTACGTGAGGCTGCTAGGGTGAAGCCGCTGCTTTCCTTCCTACCCTTTCTGATGCCACTTCTATGAAAATTACTGCAGAGGAAACATCTGTATCATAACGCTGCAGTACCTCTGTTATTTGTGACAGCTGAAATGTCTGTATGATCACGCAGCACCACCTGTGTTATTTATGATAGGCGACCATGTAATGGGCCAGTGACCGATTCCTGAATTACACTTTGAAGATTGGTTAAATCGAAGGAGAGTAATTATTAATTTATATCAATTTTGTATCCACTATTAGGAGTTCTTTCTTAATAGATTATGCTCATTATCTTTCTTATATCTGCCTTTCTTTAAGGTTGTTTACGCTTTAAGCGTAACGAAAGTTTTCCAAATGATCTTATTGAATTAATATCGAAGGTACAATTCGTGATGCTGTAGTGTATATATATGTCATGCTTATGAAAACATAGGAATTTATGGATGACTGGACACTAGAGCAAACACTTACTTCTTTATTGGTTACGTTTGGGCCTTGGAACTGTGGTCACTCGAAATGATTAACGAGAAGGATAAACCTCAATATATATAATGGAGAAAGCATATCATTGGAGAAGATCAGATGATGGCATCAGGTTATCTGATTGTATTGGTGACGTCCAGAGATTATACAAAGTCGGGAATCGAGATTCATCAGTATATTAGCCGCTTACACTTCCCTCCCAACACAAAATTATAAACGAAGAGCTATGAATATACTAAACTTCCATTCTACGCCACCGACGAGACATCCAGATTCTTGATTCTACCTTGAAACGAAGTGGCCAATACCGGGCATTTATTTTCAATTAGCAACGTCCACATAGCTACCATTTTCCATTAGAGACCTCACCCGGAAGAAAAAATCTAATGATATACCTTATAGTGAAGAATGAATATACAATATAACGTGCGGGAATAAATAAGGTTCGAAAAGATCCACGTTGTAGAAAACGGGAAAAAATCTTTCCACAGGGGTCTGGCAACACAGAAATGAGTGTAACGAGGACGTCGAAGAATTAGACACATGTGTAGCATTTGGGTATTTTTACTGTAGACGTTTCGCCATCCAGTGGCTTTATCAATACAAAGTAAAGGACACAATTGAAAGACAGTAGAACTATATTCAAAAGATGAGGTAATCTGTCCTTCAGCCTTGGAGATGGTGTGAAGAGCACCGTAGTCGTGGAGAGTCTGAAGAACAAGCATAAAGATTGGCTCTTATATGCACATATGTTGCACATGTGTCTAATTCTTCATCCTGTAGGTACTGTATACCATACATGTATATCGAGGACGACACCAACAATCCTTGAACAAAACGGGGATCTAAAGAGGAGCATCTCATGTACTTGAACAAAATAAAACTATTACATGTGTAATATTCAAGGTCCCATGACTGAAAGGATTCCAATAAAAATGTCGAGGGTGTACACACAAAACATCACATTGCACTGCTGACCTAGCAACTGTCACGACGCAGCTGCTCTCACTGAAGAATTTTCCCTTCGATTCCCGTTAGGGAGGGGAATTTATAGTCCTATCACCTCTACTCTTCCGTGATGTCATATCATGTGAAGATAACACCTATTAGTTCTATGGTAAATGACGCCTCCAAGTTTGCTCTTGCAGCTGCTCTTGAAAGCAACCTGCATGTCAAGTAAATATATATCCGACAAGGGACACCATAGCCATCAACAACAACATTGAACAACATTGAACAATTAATTTTGCCAGAATGAGAAGTCTATAAGGCGACAGTGTCATTTCCAGCAGGATCTGCAGGAGGTTACACTGGAATTCGACCACAACACCTCAAAGAGATGGTAAATCCAGTACTCGGCGCATCTGCATCAATTCTTCTCACCGAATTATCAACTTTTGTCAACAACTGCCAGGCTGAACGAATCGCAAAATAAATTAAACCTTTCTTTTTTGGAGCCTCATTATGCGCTTTGAAGAAGAAGAAGGATGGGGGAATCAGACCCATTGCTGTTGGTAACACACTTCGCCGTCTCGTTGCCAAAGCAGCAGTAAGAAACATTCGCCTAGAAGCTGCCAGTTTACTCCAGCCACACCAACTGGGATTTGGGGTCTCTCAAGGCAGTGAAGCCGCAGCTCATGCGGCTCATGCATCAGCATTAGCCTATATATATCTCCATGTTGCTCATTTTCCAGGTAGATCTGTCTGTGACTCGATAAAGCCCACTGCGTGGGCGAAACGTTGTCAATAAAGGATCACATTATACTGCTTATGTGTTTATTTTTCCATTGTGTCGGTATTTTATACTTGACTTTAGAAATGCCTTTAATATGGTGAAGAGAGATGTGGTCTTGCCAGCCGTTCGGGATCGGTTCCCCAGTCTTTTTCCCTTCATTTCAGCTGGCTACAGCAAACCATCATATCTTTTGTTTAGTGAACATGAAATTCCCTCATCTGAGGGTGTTCAGCAGGGTGATCCACTCGCTCCACTTCTCTTCTGTTTGGCAGTAAGAGAACTAACTTCCAGCCTACGCAGCGTTCTCAATATCTGGTACCTGGATGATGGCACTCTGGCAGGTACTGGGGAGTTCCTGTTAGAGGAACTACAACGGGTGAAGACACAGGGAGAAGATTTAGGACTCATCCTCAATCCCTCCAAGTGTGAAATCTTCACAACGAACCAGGAAATAATCAATGCTGTGCGAACAATCTTCCCGGAAGTCTCTACTACCACTCCATCCAACAATACCATTTTAGAAGCACCACTGGGTCACCAGGCTATCGACACGGTCCTCAAGGACAAAGTGAATGACCTGAAGAGAATGGTAAGAAGATTGCTTGGGACTACACCTGTGCTGCCACATTTGCAGACACCTACTTGCCATACTCCGTAGCCGAAAGGGGTGGAACTGCCAGCCACAGGGAGACCCAGAAAACCGGCAAATATGAAGGCCTTCACCCTTGCTATAACTTCATCCCAATACGGTCGGAGACCGTATTGTGAAAACTCATCATAGAAACCATGGACCACAGGGTGACCAGCTTCCCGTTTCAAAGACTCAGTGTTGCGATCCAGAGGGAAAATGCCTGCAGCATTTTGGGCACGCGCCCACTGCCGGGGAACAGGACGAAGTATTTGAGATGTAGCTCTGACTTGTTATCTATGTAGTTTTACTCCTATTAAATTCTTGTCAATGCATTTTGTGTATATATATATATATATATATATATATATATATATATATATATATATATATATATATATATATATATATATATATATATATATATAGATATATATATATATATATAGATATATATATATATATATATATATATATATATATATATACATATATATATATATATATATATATGTATATATATATATATATATATATATATATATATATATATATATATATATATATATATATATATATATATATATATATATCCTAGCTGTGAGTGCACTTCACTCTGGGGACTTCCTCCAAACAGTTCCCATTTCGGCCATGGGAACACGCCTCGACCCTAAGACCCTTTGTATTGCAGTGGCTCTGCGCCTTGCTGCCCCTATTCACACGGAATATACGTGTATTTGCAGCGATGCGCAAGCCGACCAATATGATCTACATGGTCTTAACTGTTCTAAAACCAACGGTTGGCATGCAAGACACAATGAGGTCAACGACATCATAAAGAGAACCCTTGCTACAGCTGGATGCCCAGCCGAGAGAGAGCCTCGATCACTAGCAGCCAACAATGCCCACAACCCAGCAAACCGCCCCGACGGGATCACCATCTATCCTTGGAAGAATTACAAGCTCTTAGCATGGGATTATACCTGTGTGTCGACACTGGCTGACACCTACATCCATCACAGTGTCGGGCGACAGGGAGGATCTGCTGACCACAGAGAGGAGTACAAGATCGGCAAGTACAGGGACATAAGCCAACAGTATCAATTTGTCCCAGTGGGATCAGAGACCTTTGAAGCGTGGGGAAAAAATGCAACACGTTTCCTTAAAGAACTGGGTTCCAGACTCATTGACACCACCAGGGACCTAAGGTCAGCCACGTTCATGTTCCAGCGTCTCAGCGTTGCCATCCACAGGGGAAACGCATGCTGCATACTTGGCTCGCGTCCGGCTTCGGAGGAACTGGAGGAGATTCATAATCTTTGACATATTGTACCATTGTATTCATGTTCATTTTTGTGTTTTCTAACAATGTATTCTGTCTATTAATAAAGCATTCATATATTATATATAGGGGGTGGTAGGAAAGAAAATATTCAAACAGCTCCGGGAGAACATCGATTTTCCCTGAGGTACGTTTATCGTTTTCTCTGAGGATGAGGGTCCCCAATAAAGTTCTAGAGGTGGTACCTCCCTATATATTAATATATATATATATATATATATATATATATATATATATATATATATATATATATATATATATGTAGTGGATGAGTTTGTTATGGTATGTAAAAGAAGGAAATTAAAAGTGAATATAGGAAAGAGTAAGGTGATGAGGATAACAAAAAGATTAGGTGATTAAAGATTGGATATCAGATTGGAGGGAGAGAGTATGGAGGAGGTGAATGTATTCAGATATTTAGGAGTGGACGTGTCAGCAGATGGGTCTATGAAGGATGAGGTTAATCAAAGAATTGATGAGGGTAAAAAGGTAAGTGGTGCACTTAGGAGTCTGTGGAGACAAAGAACTTTGTCCGTGGAAGCAAAGAGGGGAATGCATGAGAGTATAGTTATACCAACACTCTTATTTGGGTATGATGCATGGGTGGTGAATGTTGCAAGAAGGAGATGGCTTGAGGCAATTGAGATGTCATGTCTGAGGTCAATGTGTGGTGTGAAAATAATGCAGCGAATTCGTAGTGTTGAAATTAGGAGGAGGTTCGGGATTACCAAGACTATTATCCAGAGGGCTGAGGGGTTGTTGAGGTGGTTTAGACATGTAGAGAGGGTGGAACAATGTAGAATGACTTCGAGAGTGTATAAATCTATTGTGGAGGGAAAGCGGGGAAGGGGTTGGCCTAGGAAAGGTTGGAGGGAGGAGGTAAAGGAGGTTTTGTGTGCGAGGGGCTTGGACTTCCAGCAAGCATGCGTGAGCGTATTTGATAGGAGTGAATGGAGACAAATGGTTTTTAATACTTGACGTGCTGTTGGAGTGGAATCAACGTAACATTTATGAAGGGATTCAGGGAAACCGGCAGGACGGACTTTAGTCCTGGAGATGGGGAAGTACAGTGCCTGCACTCTGAATGAGTGCAGTTTTATAACTGCAGTGTAAGCACGTCTCTAGCAAGACAGTGATTGAGCGAATGATGATGAAAGTCTTTCTCTTTCGGTCAACCCTACCTCGGTGGGAATCGGCCGATGTGTTAAAAACACACACACACACACACACATATATATATATATATATATATATATATATATATATATATATATATATATATATATATATATATATATATATATATAGTATGTATGTATGTATATATATATATATATATATATATATATATATATATATATATATATATATATATATATATATATATATATATATATATATATATATATATATATAAATATATATATATATATATATATATATATATATATATATATATATATATATATATAATATATATATATATATATATATATATATATATATATATATATATATATATATATATATATATATATATATATATATATATATATATATATATATATATATATATATATATATATATATATATATACGTATATTTATATTTATATATATGCAAATAATCGCAGACAGGCGATCTTAACTATGCAATACAAGCCACGGAGGGTGGAAATCTTTAACTAAAGTGTGTGTACTCACCTAGTTGTAGTTGCAGGGGTCGATTCATAGCTCCTGGCCCCGCCTCTTCATTGGCCGCTATTGGGTCACTTTCCCTGCGCCATGAGCTTTATCATACCTCTTCTTAAAGCTATGTATGGAACCTGCCTCCACTACATCGCTTCCCAAACTATTCCACTTCCCGACCACTCTGTGACTGAAGAAATACTTCCTAACATCCCTGTGATTCATCTGAGTCTTCAACTTCCAACTGTCTCCCCTTGTTGCTGTGTCCCATCTCTGGAACATTCTGTCTCTGTCCTTCTTGTCAATTCCTCTCAGTATCATATATGTCGTTATCATGTCCCCCCTATCTCTCCTGTCCTCCAGTGTCGTCAGGTCGATTTCCCTGAACGTCTCCTCGTAGGACATACCCCTTAGCTCCGGGACTAGTCTTGTTTCAAACCTTTGCACTTTCTCTAGCTTCTTTAGGTGCTTGGATAGATGTGGGTTCCAAACTGGTGCTGCATACTCTAGTATGGGCCTAACGTACACAGTGTACAGGGTTCTGAACGATTCTTTATTAAGATGTCGGAATGCTGTTCTTAGGTTTTCTAGGCGCCCGTATGCTGCAGCAGTTATTTGGTTGATGTGCGCCTCAGGAGATGTGCCTGGTGTTATACTCACCCCAAGATCTTTTTCCTTGATTGAGGTTTGTAGTCTCTGGCCCCCTAGACTGTGCTCTGTCTGCGGTCTTCTTTGTCCTTCCCCAATCTTCATGACTTTGCACTTGGTGGGGTTGAACTCCAGGAGCCAATTGCTGGACCAGGCTTGCAGCCTGTCCAGATCCCTTTGTAGTTCTGCCTGGTCCTCGTCCAATTGAATTCTTCTCATCAACTTCACATCATCTGCAAACAGGGACACTTCGGAGTCTATTCCTTCCGCCATGTCGTTCACAAATACCAGAAACAGCACTGGTCCCAGGACTGACCCTGTGGCTGTGGAACCCCACTCGTCACCGGCGCCCACTCTGACACCTTGCCACGTACCATGACTCGCTGCTGTTTTCCTGACAGGTATTCCCTGATCCATTGTAGTGCCTTCCCTGTTACCCCTACCTGGTCCTCCAGCTTCTGCACTAATCTCTTGTGTGGAACTGTATCAAACGCCTTCTTACAGTCCAAGAATATGCAATCTACCCACCCCTCTCTCTCTTGTCTTATTGCTGTCACCCTGTCGTAGAACTCCAGTAGGTTTGTGACATAGGATTTCCCGTCCCTGAAGGTGTGTTGGTGTCGTTGATAAGCTCATTATTGTGTGTGTGTGTTTGTGTGTGTGTGTACTCACCTAATTGTGCTCACCTAATTGTGGTTGCAGGGGTCGAGACTCAGCTCCTGGCCCGCCTCTTCGCTGTCCGCTACTGGGTCTCTGCTCTCCCTGCTCCATGAGCTTTATCATACCTCGTCTTAAAACTATGTATGGTTCCTGCCTCCACTATATCTTTCTCTAGACTATTCCACTTCCTGACTACTCTATGGCTGAAGAAATGCTTCCTAACATCCCTTTGACTCATCTGAGTCTTCAGCTTCCAGTTGTGTCCCCTTGTTTCTGTGTTCCCTCTCTGGAACATCCTGTCACTGTCTACCTTGTCGATTCCACGCAGTATTTTGTATGTCGTTATCATGTCTCCTCTGACCCTTCTTTCCTCCAGTGTTGTTAGTCCTATTTCCCTCAACCTTTCCTCATAGGACAGACCCCTGAGTTGTGGAACTAACCTTGTCGCAAACCTTTGCACTTTCTCTAGTTTCTTTACGTGCTTGACCAGGTGTGGGTTCCAGACTGGTGCTGCATATTCTAGTATGGGCCTGACGTACACGGTGTACAGTGTTTTGAACGATTCCTTGTTAAGGTAACGGAACGCTTATCTTAGGTTTGCCAGTCTCCCATATGCTGCCGCAGATATCTGGTTGTTGTGTGCCTCTGCGAACAGAGACACTTCTGAGTCTATCCCATCCGTCATGTCATTTACATATACCAAGAATAACACTGGTCCTAGGACTGACCCCTGCGCTCGTCACAGGCGCCCACTGTGATACTTCATCACGCACCATGACCCGTTGTTGCCTCCCTGTGAGGTATTCCCTGATCCATTCCAATGCCCTGTGTGTGTGTGTGTGTGTGTGTGTGTGTGTGTGTGTGTGTGTGTGTGTGTGTGTGTGTAGAAGAGCGATCTATAAGTGTTTTTGTGAACATATTTGTATGTGTAAAATTATTTATATGTAAATGTTTTCAATTATATATCACTGGTTTTCTTAGCACATAACTCCATGATAACATTTCTTTCATTTATTTGGGATAGAGTCAAAGGACACATTGTAGGTATAATAAACATTAACAGATGCACAAGACATTTCTTTTATAAGAAAAGGAAATAGTATAATCTGAACACTATCGATGAAATTACTGAAAATTTTATGAAAATTAGCTAATAATAATGTAAAGTCTGCATCAGTTTCCAGAATGGAAATGAGCCTGAATGTAAAAACATATATGGGGTTATTTTTTTATTAACACATCGGTTGTTTCCTACCAAGGCAAGGTGACCCGAATAAGAAAAAAAACACTTTCATCATTATTCACTCCATCACTGTCTTGCCAGTGAAGTGTCGACACTACAGTTCAAACAGTACAATATATCTTCACCCATCCTTTATCGCGCAGGCACTGTACTTCCCACCTCCAGCTAAACCCTGAATCCCTTCATAAATGTTACTTTGCTCACACTCCAACAGCACGTTAGGCCATGAAAACCATTTGCTTCAGTTGATCCTATCTAACACGCTCACGCAGGCTTGTTGGAAGTCTAACCTTTCTCCCTCCAACCTTTCCTATTACGACTACTACCCTGGGGTTTTTTTCACTACAGATTTACAAGACCTCAAAGTCATTCTATATCATCTATCTACGTTGTGAAATAATTAGCGGTGTTAAAATGAGAAGTCACAGTGAATAAGGAAGATGATGCTGAAGTTAAGTGTCAACAATCCTTGGCTCTAGTTTAGTGATGTCCGGCAGGGCGTTGCTAAGGCGAGAAGAAGGTATAAGTGAGCTTCTCCAGCAGTAGGGTGAGAAGAGCGATGACAGATCCCGCAAACAGCAGGTAGAAAGCTCCTTGAAGATGATGCATTCCAAGAACCACTTGATTATTCTCCTTTGGAACAAAAAAAACAGTTAATTTGTTTAACATTTTTTTCATAATTATGAATATGGTTATGTGAACGAAAAGTCAGATTAGTTGATTGTTGTCAGAGTTATTCGAACAAAATTATTCAAACGTTTGGAACAGAAATGATGCAAATATATTATTTCTTATGTTTATAGGTAGCGTTACAAAGTGAAGGGTTATATTCATGGCACTTAAATAAATAGAGAATATGTTAGTGATGTTTACCTCTTTTATGGTTTGTAAAAGTGGCTGAGAATCTAGTGCCGCAGCTTTCCTATTTTCCTTTACTCGTTTCTTTATCACATCATCGGTCCAGTACTTTATGATGCCAGAATCCTCTAAGCGAGATATCAGCTGTATGAATCGCTCTTTGAATGGCGAACCTTTTCTGAGAAAATAAAGAAAATATTTAGAATTAAACCGATTTTGATCACTAATCATTTATGTTGCCCAATGTTTTCGTATATATTTTGCATATTGTAAATGACTTAATAAGACATGCATTAATTTTTACCTGTACGCCCATCCAAAACAAGCTATAATATTCACTCCTTTATTAGAGATGTAGATGGGTGTCTGTCCGCCCGCGTCTGTATACCAAGACATAACTATGACGGTTATATAGTTTTTGACGGCAATAATGGTATATCTTCCAGCTAGCACCTTCTTCAGAGCGTCTTTCAAAGTTAGCACCTACGGTTGTTGAGTTGTATTTGTAACCCATATAAAAAGAACAATTAATAGCCACTTTTATGTAGTATGAAGAATAAATGAATTTGCACAAGGATCTTATCACATATAGAACAAAGTGAAATAAGATTTTGCTGTAGCATCTGTTTTTGTTTATATCACAAACAATTATTACCAGTGCACTATGAAAACCTTTATCATGAGATATCTAGATATCTTAGAGCAGTTTAAATTATCCAAGCAATAATTATTATTATGCTAGTAATTATTAAGGAATATTTTGAAACTTACCTCCATTTCTTTATGTATCTGTTTCATCACAGGGTCTGTATGTTTTGAAAAATACTCAAACACCGATCCACTATAAAACCAGGGTTCACTACCCCATTTCCAGTTGCCCTCTTTCACTATATCCTGAAAGCTATCCATTGTTGAAGACTTGTCCTGAACAGTCATGTGCGCAATTAGGGAAGATTGAAACCCAGTACTGATGACCAGACAAAACAGCAGCCACACTCCCACCAACACCTGTGCAAATAGCTAGTATTAATTTTCAGACTTTTAAATTGTACGTTAACAGTTTTATAGCTGGTAAAGTGTATTATTTACTTTATTTTTAAGAAAAGAGAGAATTTCATTAGTTTTCTATTTTTTTTTAAACAAGGGTTTTACAAGGTTTGATTACGGGTTCATTTTCCCTCCTATTGCTCTCACTCTCTCTCTCTCTCTTCATTTTGTTCTTCTTCTTCATAACCATAGGGACTAATCTTTATAAAATATAAACCAATTTTTGTATTTATCACTATACATAACAATTTGTGATGGCATCAATTTGGCTTCAGGCCAAATTGATGATATCCTAAGACGCTAGACTATTTCTATTTAGCTCTAGGAAATAATGCACATCTTTCGGGGATCAGGCCACGGGGCACCGTGGCCTGATGTATATGTCGTGCCGAGTTGGTAAAACTTGCGATTTTGGCTTAAATAGCAACGCTCATCTTGCCATATAAGACAAGCGAAAATTTGTGTATGCAATAATTTCGCCAAAATCATTCTGAACATAACGAAAAAAAATATTTCATTGTGTTTGTTTATTATTAAATTAATGTTAACGTATCTAAAATATATTTAGTTGGGTTAGGCTAAATTAAATTGCGCTTGTTGTAATAAGGTTAGGTAGGTTTTCAAAGTTTCTCTTGGTACAAAATTATAAATTCTTACATTAACATAAATGAAAAAAAATATATCTTCAAACGTATAAGAGAAAATTTTAGAAAGGACTTAATTTTAGATGAGTTCTTGCTAATTGACCAGTTTTACCTAATCGGCACGACATATATATATATATATATTTATTAACACATCTGCCAATTCCCACCAAGGCAGGGTGGCCCAAAAAAGAAAAACTTTCATCATCATTCACTCCATCACTGTCTTGCCGGAGGGGTGCTTTACACTACAGTTATAAAACTGCAACATTAACACCCCTCCTTCAGAGTGCAGACACTGTACTTCCCATCTCCAGGACTAAAGTCCGGCCTGCCGGTTTCCCTGAATCCCTTCATAAATGTTACTTTGCTCACACTCCAACAGCACGTCAAGTATTAAAAACCATTTGTCTCCATTCACTCCAATCAAATACGCTCACACATGCTTGCTGGAAGTCCAAGCCCCTCGCACACAAAACCTCCTTTACCCCCTCTCTCCAGCCTTTCCTAGGCCGACCCCTACCCCGCCTTCCCTCCACTACAGATTTATACACTCTCGAAGTCATTCTGTCTCGTTCCATTCTCTCTACATGTCCGAACCACCTCAACAACCCCTTCTCAGCTCTCTGGATAATAGTTTTGGTAATCCGCACCTCCTCCTAATTTCCAAACTCCGAATTCTCTGCATTATATTCACACCACACATTGACCTCAGACATGACATCTCCACTGCCTCCAGCCTTCTCCTCGTTGCAACATTCATCACCCATGCTTCACACCCATATAAGAGTGTTGGTATAACTATACTCTCATACATTCCCCTCTTTACTTCCATGGACAAAGTTCTTTGTCTCCACAGACTCCCAAGTGCTCCACTCACCCTTTTCCCCTCATCAATTCTATGATTCACCTCATCTTTCATAGACCCATCTGCTGACATGTCCACTTGCAAATATCTGAATACATTCACCTCCTCCATACTCTCTCCCACCAATCTGATATCCAATCTTTCGTCACCTAATCTTTTGTTGTCCTCATCACCTTACTCTTTCCTATATTCACTTTCAATTTTCTTCTTTTACACCCTACCAAATTCATCCACCAACCTCTGCAACTTCTCTTCAGAATCTCCCAAAAGCACAGTGTCATCAGCAAAAAGCAACTGTGACAACTCCCACTTTGTATTCGATTCTTTATCTTGTAACCCCACACCTCTTGCCAAGACCCATATATATATATATATATATATATATATATATATATATATATATATATATATATATATATATATATATATATATATATATATATATATATATATATATATATGTCGTCCGATTAGGTAAAACTTGGGATTTTGGTTTAAATAGCAACGCTCACCTTGCCATATAAGACAAGTGAAAATTTGTGTATGCAATAATTTCGCCAAAATCATTCTGAACATAACGAAAAAATATATTTCATTGTGTTTGTTTATTATTAAATTAATGTTGACGTATCTAAAATATATTTAGTTGGGTTAGGCTAAATTAAATTGCGTTTGTTGTAATAAGGTTAGGTAGGTTTTCAAAGTTTCTGTTGGTACAAAATTATAAATTCTTACATTAACATAAATGAAAAAAATATATTTTTAAACGTATAAGAAAATTTTAGAAAGGACCTAATTTTAGATGAGTTCTTGCTAATTGACCAGTTTTACCTAATCGGCACGACATATATATATATATATATATATATATATATATATATATATATATATATATATATATATATATATATATATATATATATATATATATATATATATATATGTCGTGCCGATTAGGTAAAACTGGTCAATTAGCAAGAACTCATCTAAAATTAGGTCCTTTCTAAAATTTTCTCTTATACGTTTAAAGATATATTTTTTCATTTATGTTAATGTAAGAATTTATAATTTTGTACCAAGAAAACTTTGAAAACCTACCTAACCTTATTACAACAAGCCAATTTAATTTAGCCTAACCCAGCTAAATATATTTTAGATACGTTAACATTAATTTAATAATATACAAACACAATGACATATATTTTTTCGTTATGTTCAGAATGATTTTTGCGAAATTATTGCGTACACAAATTTTCACTTGTCTTATATGGCAAGTGAGCGTTGCTATAAGCAAAATCGCAAGTTTTACCTAATCGGCACGACATTATTAAAATATATATATATATATATATATATATATATATATATATATATATATATATATATATATATATATATATATATATATATATATATATGTCGTGCCGATTAGGTAAAACTTTCGATTTTGGCTTAAATAGCAACGTCACCTTGCCATATAAGACAAGTGAAAATTTGTGTATGCAATAATTTGCCAAAATCATTCTGAACATAACGAAAAATATATTTCATTGTGTTTGTTTATTATTAAATTAATGTTAACGTATTTAAAATATGTTTAGTTGGCTTAGGCTAAATTTAATTGCGCTTGTTGTAATAAGGTTAGGTAGGTTTTCAAGTTTCTCTTGGTGCAAAATTATAAATTCTTACATTAACATAAATGAAAAATATATATCTTTAAACGTATAAGAGAAAATTTTAGAAAGGACTTCATTTTAGATGAGTTCTTGCTAATTGACCAGTTTTACCTAATCGGCACGACATATATATATATATATATATATATATATATATATATATATATATATATATATATATATATATATATATATATGTCGTGCCGATTAGGTAAAACTGGTCAATTAGAAGAACTCATCTAAAATTAAGTCCTTTCTAAAATTTCTCTTATACGTTTAAAGATATATTTTTTCATTTATGTTAATGTAAGAATTTATAATTTTGTACCAAGAGAAACTTTGAAAACCTACCTAACCTTATTACAACAAGCGCAATTTAATTTAGCCTAACCCAACTAAATATATTTTAGATACGTTAACATTAATTTAATAATAAACAAACACAATGAAATATATTTTTTTGTTATGTTCAGAATGATTATGGCGAAATTAATGCATACACAAATTTTCACTTGTCTTATATGGCAAGGTGAGCGGTGCTATTTAAGCCAAAATCCAAGTTTTACCTAATCGGCACGACATATATATATATATATATATATATATATATATATATATATATATATATATATATATATATATATATATATATATTACAATTTTACACTCTTTACATGTAAAATTGGGAAATGCGGTCCTATGTCTTTGGTTGTGTGTGTGTGTGTGTGTACTCACCTAGTTGTGGTTGCAGGGGTCGAGTCATAGCTCCTGGCCCCGCCTCTTCACTGGCCGCTACTGCGTCACTTTCCCTGCGCCATGAGCTTTATCATACCTCTTCTTAAAGCTATGTATGGAGCCTGCCTCCACTACATCGCTTCCTAAACTATTCTACTTCCCGACCACTCTGTGACTGAAGAAATACTTCCTAACATCTCTGTGATTCATCTGAGTCTTCAACTTCCAACTGTGTCCCCTTGTTGCTGTGTCCCATCTCTGGAACATTCTGTCTCTGTCCACTTTGTCAATTCCTCTCAGTATCTTATATGTTGTTATCATGTCCCTCCTAACTCTCCTGCCCTCCAGTGTCGTCAGGTCGATTTCCCTTAACCTCTCCTCGTAGGACATACCCCTTAGCTCCGGGACTAGTCTTGTTGCAAACCTTTGCACTTTCTCGAGCTTCTTCACGTGCTTGGCTAGGTGTGGGTTCCAAACTGGTGCTGCATACTCCAGCATGGGCCTAACGTACACAGTATACAGGGTCCTGAACGATTCTTTATTAAGATGTCGGAATGCTGTTCTTAGGTTTGTTATGCGCCCATATGCTGCAGCAGTTATTTGGTTGATGTGCGCCTCTGGAGATGTTCCTTGTGTTATACTCGCCCCAAGATCTTTTTCCTTGATTGAGGTTTGTAGTCTTTGGCCCCCTAGACTGTACTCCGTCTCCGGTCTGTGTGCGTGTGTTCGTGCGTGCGTGTGTGCGCGTGTACGTGTGTATGTGCTTTACCTGTTGGCAAAGGCACTTGTCATGTTTTGTATGTGTCAAAGTCACTTGTCATGTTTTGTGTCAAAAGCACTTGGCATGTTTTGTGTGTGTCAAAGGCACTTGGCATGTTTTGTGTGTGTCAAAGGCATTGGCTTGTTTTGTGTGTCAAAGGCACTTGTCATATTGTGTGTGTGTCAAATGCACTTGTCATGTTTTGTGTGTGTCAAAGACACTTGTCATGTTTTGTTTGTGTCAAAGGCACTTGGCATGTTTTGTGTGTTTGTCAAAGGCACTTGTCATGTTTTGAGTGTGTCAAAGGCACTTGTCATGTCTTGTGTGTGTCAAATGCACTTGTCATGTTCTGCGTGTGTCAAAGGCACTTTGCATGTTTTGTGTCAAAGGCACTTGGCATGTTTTGTGTGTGTCAAAGGCACTTGGCATGTTTTGTGTGTGTCAAAGGCATTTGGCATGTTTTGTGTGTCAAAGGCACTTGTCATGTTTTGTGTGTGTCAAATGCACTTGTCATGTTTTGTGTGTGTCAAAGGCACTTGGCATGTTTTGTGTGTGTCAAAGGCATTTGACATGTTTTGTGTGTCAAAGGCACTTGTCATGTTTTGTGTGTGTCAAATGCACTTGTCATGTTTTGTGTGTGTCAAAGGCACTTGTCATGTTTTGTGTCAAAGGCACTTGGCATGTTTTGTGTGTGTGTCAAAGACACTTGTCATGTTTTGTGTGTCAAAGGCACTTGGCATGTTTTGTGTGTGTCAAAGGCACTTGTCATGTTCTGTGTGTGTCAAAGGCACTTCGCATGCTTTGTGTCAAAGGCACTTGGCATGTTTTGTGTGTGTCAAATTCACTTGGCATGTTTTGTGTCAAAGGCACTTGGCATGTTTTGTGTCAAAGGCACTTGGCATGTTTTGTGTCAAAGGCACTTGGCATGTTTTGTGTGTGTGTATTATAGAATCAGCCCATAGATGTTAATCAACGAAATAAGAACAGCATTTACTCTTCCTGAATTATTGATAGATGGGTTTGAGGGCGGAGTGTTGAGGAGTGAGCCCCAGCCGTAAAGAAATGTAGTGATGAAGTTGACACTACTCTCTCTAGATGCCCAGCTCCAAGCCCTCTGCAGGACCCATAGTGACACGCTCCACGCCACCACACTTACCAACAGTGCCAGCCAAAGCTCGCCTATAGGAGGCAAGTAACAAATGTGCTATTGAAAGATCACGGTGAAAAAGATTATGTTCTATTAGTAAATATGATTACTATAGGGAAAAGTACGTTTATATACTGTTGAAGACATTTATTAAAGAGAACGTTTCCTATAAATAAGTGTCCAGAACTGAGCAAAAGTGTCCTTTTCCCTAGACTGACGGTATCGCCATTTCGTTTATAACTACGATTATTATGATTCTTTTTTAAATTGCACCAAAGAAAAGATAAAGTATTCCCCTTCGTGATGCCTCACGTTTGTAAAAGTAAAAAAAAAAAAAAACAGTAAGACTTTGACCAACTTACTTCTGAAGGGTCTGACTACGGCGAGGTGTTCGGGCAGGACAGAAGGCTTTAAAGAAACTAAAACAAATAAATCGCCAGGATAGACTCTTGCAAAGTCAGTCACCTTGAGTCGTCCTGACGTAGGTGTCACTAGCGTGCAGAAATCCGCCTCTTGACGCTGAAGATGACCAATCAAACCCGTGAAGCTTCCATTCATTTCATCGCCAAATGCTTTCGACTCAGAAACCTTGAAGCTACAAGGAAAAATGTAATTCATTTACTTTTCTGTATTAAAGCAATAAAAGATTATATTTCTGTTTAGGAACATAATATAATTATTTTGCTTACACAGTTGTTTTCCTTCTGTGAGAGATGAGTCAGAGAAGAAGACACGTTCATCATCACTTGCTCTGTTATATAATTTCAGCAGAATTATCACGATTCAGTGATTTTTATTTATAATTTGTTGAATTAGACTAGACATACGTATTAAGGAGAAGTAATTTTGTCAAATATATTTTATCCAGGAAACTGACTTAGTTAACAACCTAACATGTGAGCGAAACATTGTGGAAACGAAACTTTCAATTCCTTAAAGGAACTTTGTACTGACATTTATTTATCTACTCAATATCATTTTCACAATTCTTTTTAATTTAATTTAGTGTATCGTTTCACTGTTTCCTTGAAACTGCTGTAATTGGAAGATTATTACCTATTTTAAAATGCTGGTCAGTTGTCCTCTTGATTAGTATTAACATTGTTTTATCAAAGGTTACCGAGACGGTCTTTATCACGACGTAACTGTTAGTTAGTTAGTTACCATTTTGTCCTAGGCACATGTCGATTAGACACTAGGCGTGTGTGTGTGTGTGTGTGTGTGTGTGTGTGTGTGTGTACTCCCTTATTTGTATTCATTTGTGCCTGCAGGAGGTCGAGTCACAGTTCCTGGCCCTGACAATTCGCTGGTCGCTACTAGATGAACTTTCTCCCTGCTCCATGAGCTTTGTCGTATCTCTTATTGAAGCTATGTATTCATCCTTCCTTCACTACATCACTCTCCAGATTGTTTTACTTCCTGACAACTCTATGGCTGAAGAAAGACTTCCTAACATCCCTCTGACTCATCTGAGCTTTCAACTTCCAGTTGTGTCCCCTTGTTGCGTTGTCTCTCCTATCCCAAATTGTTTTTTTGGAAGTCGAAACTTAGCTTCTGGCCCCTCGAAAACAATCAATATTTCTGACTTCTTTGGCCTTATTATATTTAATCCTGAAACAGTGTTTGGTTGGCACCACTGCGTCATCCAAGTTATTCCACTTTCAACATTCCTGAGGCATGAGCTTGAGAAGAGAAAAAGGAACAGGAAAGACGAGCTCCAGAAGAGAAAAAGGAACACGAAAGACGAGCTCCAGAAGAGAAAAAGGAACAGGAAAGACGAGCTCAGAAGAGAAAAGGAACAGGAAAGACGAGCTTGAGAAGAGAAAAGGAACAGGAAAGACAGGGTCCAGAAGAGAAAAGGAACAGGAAAGACGAGCTCCAGAGAGAAAAAGGAACAGGAAAGACAGGCTCAGAAGAGAAAAAGGAACAGGAAAGACGAGCTCCAGAAGAGAAAAAGGAACAGGAAAGACGAGCTCCAGAAGAGAAAAAGGAACAGGAAAGACGAGCTCCAGAAGAGAAAAAGGAACAGGAAAGACGAGCTCCAGAAGAGAAAAAGGAACAGGAAAGACGAGCTCCAGAAGAGAAAAAGGAACAGGAAAGACGAGCTCCAGAAGAGAAAAAGGAACAGGAAAGACGAGTTTGAGAAGAGAAAAAGGAACAGGAAAGACGAGCTCCAGAAGAGAAAAAGGAACAGGAAAGACGAGCTCCAGAAGAGAAAAATGAACAGGAAAGACGAGCTCCAGAAGAGAAAAAGGAACAGGAAAGACGAGCTCCAGAAGAGAAAAAGGAACAGGAAAGACGAGCTTGAGAAGAGAAAAAGGAACAGGAAAGACGAGCTTGAGAAAAGAAAAAGGAACAGGAAATACGAGCTCCAGAAGAGAAAAAGGAACAGGAAAGACGAGCTCCAGAAGAGAAAAAGGAACAGGAAAGACTAGCTCGAGAAGAGAAAAAGGAACAGGAAAGACGAGCTTGAGAAGAGAAAAAGGAACAGGAAAGACGAGCTAAAGAAGAGAAAAAGGAACACGAAAGACGAGCTTGAGAAGAGAAAAAGGAACAGGAAAGACGAGCTTGAGAAGAGAAAAAGGAACAGGAAAGACGAGCTCCAGAAGAGAAAAAGGAACAGGAAAGACGAGCTCCAGAAGAGAAAAAGGAACAGGAAAGACGAGCTCCAGAAGAGAAAAAGGAACAGGAAAGACGAGCTCCAGAAGAGAAAAAGGAACAGGAAAGACGAGCTCCAGAAGAGAAAAAGGAACAGGAAAGACGAGCTTGAGAAGAGAAAAAGGAACAGGAAAGACGAGGGTTGAGAAAGAAAAGGAACAGAAATACGAGCTCCAGAAGAGAAAAAGGAACAGGAAAGACGAGCTCCAGAAGAGAAAAAGGAACAGGAAAGACGAGCTCGAGAAGAGAAAAGGAACAGGAAAGACGAGCTCAGAAGAGAAAAAGGAACAGGAAAGACAGGCTCCAGAAGAGAAAAAGGAACAGGAAAGACGAGGCTCCAGAAGAGAAAAAGGAACAGGAAAGACAGGCTCCAGAAGAAAAAGGAACAGGAAAGACGAGCTCCAGAAGAAAAAGGAACAGGAAAGACGAGCTCAGAAGAAAAAAGGAACAGGAAAGACGAGCTCCAGAGAAAAAGGAACAGGAAAGACGAGCTCAGAAGAAAAAGGAACAGGAAAGACGAGCTCAGAAGAGAAAAAGGAACAGGAAAGACGAGTTTGAGAAGAAAAAGGAACAGGAAAGACAGGCTCCAGAAAGAAAAAGGAACAGGAAAGACGAGCTCCAGAAGAGAAAAATGAACAGGAAAGACGAGCTCAGAAGAGAAAAGGAACAGGAAAGACGAGGCTCCAGAAGAGAAAAAGGAACAGGAAAGACGGCTTGAGAAGAAAAAGGAACAGGAAAGACAGGGTTGAAAAAGAAAAAGGAACAGGAAATACAGGCTCCCGAAGAGAAAAAGGAACAGGAAAGACAGGCTCCAGAAAAAAAAGGAACAGGAAAGACTAGCTCGAAAGAGGGAAAAAGGAACAGGAAAGACGAGCTTGAGAAAAAAGGAACAGGAAAGACGAGCTAAAGAAGAGAAAAAGGAACACGAAAAGACTTGAAAGGAGAAAAAGGAACAGGAAAGACGAGCTTGAGAAGAAAAAGGAACAGGAAAGACGAGCTCCAGAAGAGAAAAGGAACAGGAAAGACTAGCTCGGGAAGAGAAAAAGGAACAGGAAAGACTAGCTCGGGAAGAGAAAAAGGAACAGGAAAGACTAGCTCGGGAAGAGAAAAAGGAACAGGAAAGACTAGCTCGGGAAGAGAAAAAGGAACAGGAAAGACTAGCTCGGGAAGAGAAAAAGGAACAGGAAAGACTAGCTCGGAAGAGAAAAAGGAACAGGAAAGACTAGCTCGGGAAGAGAAAAAGGAACAGGAAAGACTAGCTCGGGAAGAGAAAAAGGAACAGGAAAGACTAGCTCGGGAAGAGAAAAAGGAACAGGAAAGACTAGTTCGAGAAAATGAAAGGATTGCTCGTGAGGACAAAAGAGAACAGGAAAGGGTTGCTAGAGAAGACAGAGTTCAGGCAAGGGAAGTAGCCTTCAAGATGAAGGAGATTGAAGAAAAGTCAAAGCAGAGGGAGTTAGAACAGTTAAGGTTGGAATTGGAAACCAAGAAGGTAGAGCTATCTAAGCATAAAATAGATGAAAGGGTACTAGAATACCCTACCCACGAATCTAATATTAGGATGCCTCAAATACCACCTTTCACAGAGCAGGATGACATCGCGGCATATATCACCAGATTCGAAAACACTGCCACACTGTGAGTGGCACTCAGATTCTTGGACTACAAGGCTTGGATTACTTCTATCAGGTACAGCTTTAAATGTATATTCCACCTTACCAAGTGACGTAATCACTGATTATCCTCTACTTAAGAAAGCTATCTTACACGCTTTCAAGAAAACCACCCATCATTACAGGTCTGAGTTTCGGCACACTAAAATATCCCCAATCAGAATTATATGCAGTATCTGACAACACTTTTCAGATTGTTTGATTGTTGGATTGATAGTGCCGAAGTCGATCATGACTTTGATTCATTACGCGACCTGATGGTAAGAGACCAATTTCTCTCTTCTGTTAACTCTGACTTACGTATCTTTATTAAAGAACGTGACGTTCACACAGCTTCAGAAATGGCACGAGCGGCAGATATATATGCCTGCGCTCATAATAACTACCATAAAGAGCGTAGTGGATATAAATCTGTTGTACCTAAACAATCTGAGTTATCCAAACCATTTTCCTCTAAGAAATTTCCAGTAAAGTTACAACTGTAACGAATTGGGACACAGACGTCCAGACTGTCCCAAGAAAAAAGGTGAGAATATTGGAAAGTGTTTCACCGAAGCTAATATTAACGCACCTTTTAGTGAAGGTACTGTTAATGGCATGAATGTTTCCACCATTCTTAGAGATACTGGGTGTTCTTGTATTGTTATTTAGAGTAAACTTAATCCTAACTTAGATTCAACCCGGTATAAAAGTACTAAATTAACTGACTATTTAGGAAGAAGTGATGTGTTTCCTACTCTCAGATGTTTCATTAAGTGCAAATGGTTTACTGGTTGGGTAGAGGCAGTGGTGGCCCCAATAACTTCATGTTCTGTTTTGGTTGGGAACATAGAAGGGGCTACCTTCCCATCTGAATTAGACTGTAAGGTTTTCAAATGATTCCGGAAAAGATAAACTTTATACTTCTGTTTCTTCCCTAGAATATCCAGAAGTGATTAATCAGGATAACTCAACTCAGAGTTCGGATAATCGTGAAGTTCCGGTAAAAACCTTAGTCAGTCATCCAAACTAATCTGCACAGAAACTGAGGAACTACCACAGGTGATTGAATCTTCCCCACAACTGGACACGGTTAACGTCCTTACCAGAGCTCAATCTAAGGTAAAACCAATTCATCCTTTAGTACTTTCCAAAGGAAAACCTATTGAGCTGTCACACCTAGATTTGGAAGGTCTCCAGAAGACTTGTCCTTCCTTAGAGGAAACCCGAAATCTAGCATTAAAGGATAATGTGATTAAAAGAAAAGTTTAGTTATAAATTTGAGATCAAAAGTAATCTTCTATACAGGACTATAGTGACTGCTGACAATCCCAATGAGGTGGGAAAAAGTCTATTAGTCATTCCTAGGGATTGTCGTGAGACTATTTTGAAAAATTCTCATGACCTGCCTGTCTCTGGCCATTTCTCCCATAGGAAGACTTATGATAAGATCAAAGACTTGTACTTCTGGCCTGGGATGTCCTCGGACATCTATAAGTACTGTAGATCATGTCATGTATGTCAACGTTCCTCTCAAAAGGGTAGAACTAAGAGGGTTCCCATGGTCAAAATGCCAATTTTTTCAGTTCCATTTGCTAGAGTTGCAGTGGATATAGTTGGTCCCCTCACTCCCCGTTCATCAGGAGGTCATAAGTATATTTTGACTATGATAGACTATGCGTCCAGCTTCCCTGAGGCGGTACCCTTAAAATCCATCACGTCCATAGAAGTAGCTGAAGCTTTTCTATGTATTTTTTCACGGGTCGGTATTCCTCGTGAAATTCTGTCAGATCAAGGGACTCAATTCACGTCAGAAGTAATGGAACAAGTTTATCAACTTGTGGGTGTTAAACCGCTTTTCACTACACCTTATCATCCAATGTGTAATGGAAGAGTGGAACGTCAACATGCCATTCTTAAGTCTATTAAAGAAACTCTGTATTCCTAAACCAACTGACTGGCATAGATATCTACCATGTGCTCTCTTTGCAATGCGGGATATTCCTAGTGACACTCTGGGATATTCCCCTTTTGAATTACTTTATGGAAGACAGGCTCGTGGACCACTATATATCCTGAATGAACTGTGGTCTAAAGATATTGAACCTGAAGTTCAAAACACTTACCAGTTTCTCCTAGACCTTAGGGAAAGATTGGAAGAAACTGCTGATTTGGTTGTCAAAAACCTTAATGTGTCTATGGAAACTTACAAGACATATTTTGACCATAAGAGCTCCCAACGTAAGTTTAATGTTGGTGATGAGGTACTAGTTCTTTTGCCGGACAAATCCAACAAATTATTAATTACCTGGCGAGGGCCGTATAAGGTAACCAAGGTCTATAATAAGGTAACCAAGGTCTATAATAAGGTAGATTACATCTTGGATGTCAAGGGTAAAGAAAGAATGTACCACGTAAATATTTTAAAACGGTATCACCGTAGAGAAGTTAATATTTGCTTAAACATCTTTGATGAAGACACTTTGTCTTACAGCTTAGTTAGCAGTCATGATTCTTATCAATGTAAAATTTGTATTATAGATGACGAGTAGGTGACCTTGAACCCACACATATCTATGGAGGCATCCTTGATCTGTCTTTTGGCTTCAACATTACTTCTGCCAGCTGTGAGTCTACCATTGTATCAGATATATCATCAGACCATTTCCCAAGGCTAACCTCACTAGATATAGGTAATACTATCCTTCCTGGTGGAATATTCAAACAGGAAACTTTAATGTCCCCTGATCAACATGAGGACTTTGTTGCACATGTGACTGACTGGTATAATTCCTATGAGTGTTCCTCTGTTGAGACCTTTAACAATGACCTTGTGAGCAGTATTCAGAACTACTTAGAGCCGCCTCAAAAACCTCCTGGAACTGTTAACCAACAACTTCATAACAATCATACCTCCTATAATAACCATACTTATTACAATGATCTTAAACTTCGAACCTCTTTAAGGGGGGCTCCTTGTCGTGGTAAAGAGGCTATCGGTCTGAGGAATTGGACCTCTTGGTCTTCTTCCTCAGACCGAACCTAATTACCCCCAATCCCCCTCCCTTTTCCCATCTTCCCCATCCTCCCTTTCCTTCCTCCTCCTCCATCCCTCCCTTATTTCCTTCCCAGTTTTACCCTGGGAGCTTCTCTCCCAAGGCATTCTAGTTCCTAGGTAGGGGGAAGGGTATCGTGGTCCATCCCATTCCGTTGAGGTCCTTGGCGGTGGTGTAGTTTGCCGTGGAATCTGGATCGCCTGGGGATGTCCCGATCCCTCTCCGGTCACCCGGGGTGGTGGCCTTGGGTATCTTTCGGGCGACGGGTGTATCTCTGGAGGCCACCTTTCGGATTCCGGGGGTGGTGGCCGAAGGCGGTATGCTTTGTGGCGGATATCCGGCCGCCCTCTCTTTTGTCCGCCGAGATGGCTCGATGGATGTGAGGTTGCTATCCCGGATTGCTGGTTTACTGGCATGAAGGCTAGGGTATGGCACGGGTTCCATGCTGCATCTGCACCACTTGCGGTGTTGAGGTCCTCTTGGGCACGGAGGGGGATTTACGCCCCTTTCATTCCTCCTAGGAGCTATTCCTCCACGTTCCCCCTTTTTTTATTTTTTTTTTTTATTTTTCTTTTTTTTTTCTTAATAAAAAGAAAGAAGTAACCTAACCATGGCTGACCCAATCCATGAACCCACTACCCCGGGCCCCTTCGATACCGCACCAGTACTGACCCTGCCTCGTTAATGGATGACTCTTTGGACACCTCTCATGCCCCTGTACCTCTTGCTGGTTCGTCACCTGCTTCAGGTACCAGGGACCCGACTGGCCCTTTCAATACGTCTGACCTTCGCTCTTCTCTGACCTTGATTCCGGATTCTCCCTCTACGGTGCGGCAATTTTCGAATCGCTCGCCCGTCTCCCATCGGACCACCCCCGGTCCCGCACCCAAACGACCAAGACCCACACATGACGATTCGACACTCCCTTCTCGTTCATCGCAGAAACGACCAGCTCATCACGCACTCCCCTTAAACCCCTGTTTCAAACTACTCAATGGACAAAGTTTTTTACTCTTCGTCCAACTTCTCCTAATACCTATCTTTCAGACCATAGTATTGGTAAGGCTCTGCTACGCCATGTTGGTCAAAACATCTCATTTCACGCTCTCAAGAGCGGCACTCGCATCATCACGGTCCAGAATGCTGGCCAAGCTCTCGATCTTTCTCTTCTTACGACCATTGACACTACACCTGTTACTATTGACAAGCACCATTCCCTCAATTCTTGTTGTGGTTCTGTCATTTTGCCCCACACCATTGTCCAACGGAATTTCCAGACATGTGGTGATGACATTTTCGAGCAGCTTGAGCTCCAAGAACTCCCTATCCTTAAAGTTGCCACTTTTGTCCTCCCAGCCAATAAGCGAAGATGTTATCCTTGCAATATAGCTCGTTTGACTGCCGAGAACTGCCACCTTCGGTCTACATTGCAGGTCAACGTTTACAAGTTCGAAAGGTGACCCCTACACCGCAGCAGTGTAGAAACTGCTGGCGTTTTGGTCATCCAGCAAAATATTGCAGGTCCATGGCCGAATGCCCAGTGCTGACGACCATGCCAGTTCTTCTTGTACTCTACCTCCCTCTTGCCTTAACTGTCATGAGGCACATCCTTCATATTCTCGCCGTTGTCAGGTTTACCTGAATGAGCGGGAAATCCGTTGTCTCAAAGAGGCGGAAGGCTTCTCTTATGCTATGGCTGTCTCTCATCTTCGCCTTCAAGGGAAACTTCCCCGTATTTCTTATTCTCGCATTGCTAAACGTCGCCCCGCTTCTGGGGTCCCAACTTCCACAGCTTCCTCTGTGGTCGCCTCATCCTCCGTCACCCCTGTCTCGAATCCTTTTGATGTTCTTGGCTCCGAGGTCCCTACCTCGGCTTCCCATACTATCCACACTCCTTCCTCTATTCACTCGCACAGTTCTGAGTCTACACGTCCTCGTCCTACACCTAAACCTCAGCGCCCCCCCTCTTATAAGCCCGGCAAAAAATCCCTATTGCCAGGTTCTTCGCCTCCGACTAATTCTGTAACGTGTGTGGAGGTTCATCCTCCTCCTCATACACTACCTTCATCCCCTGTCCCCTCCCAAGTCCCTACAACAGTTTCCTCTTCTACCTCCTCGTCCTCTATTTTAGTACAGTCTATAGACTCCCCGATCGTTGCTCACTCTTCTTCCATTTCTAATGTAGTCCCACATTCTGCATCTTTGACTTCCGAAACACTGGAAGCTATTGCAGAATATATTTCAGAGACTGGGCCGATGATGGACACTACTCCATCTGAGGTTCCTCATCTCTCTTCTTCGTCTCAACCCCCCCTTCCTTCACAACGTCCTCCTCCCTCTCTGATTACAGGTCTTCCGCTGCCTCCACACGTGGACTTTTCTAACCTTAGTCCATAGTTTCCTCTCACTTCCACTTCTATCTTTTTCTCCATAAATCATGGCTTATTTGCAGTGGAATAACCGAGGCGTCAGGGGTAACAGGGGTGAGCTTCAGGTGTTGCTCTCCCAGTTTTCACCTATTGGGGTCTGTTTGCAAGAACCCAAATTACAATCCACTGTTATCAGGCCCTTTTCAGGCTATAATTTGTTATATTCATCGGATCCTTTTTCCGATGGAACCTTTAACGAAAGTGCTCTCCTTATACGCACTGGTGTTCCATACCGTCAGCTCTATGTCCCTTCTTCCTTACATTACACAGCAGCCCGTATCCACTTGAATAAGTGGTATACACTCTGTTCTTTATATCTCTCCCCTTCGCGGGCATTGTCTATCCCAGATGTTGATTTTCTGGTTTCTTCCTTACTGCCACCCCTTCTATTACTTGGCGATTTTAACGCGCACCACTTTCTCTGGGGAGGGTCGCACTGACTCCCGTGGCATTCAGTTGGAGGCATTTCTTGCTTCTCTTCCCCTCCATGTTTTAAATACGGGTACTCCTACCCATTTTGATCCCCGAACTCATTCTTTCTCCTGCATCGATCTTTCCATCTGCTCTTCATCAATTGTCCTTGACTTCACCTGGTCTGTCCTCCCGGACTTACATGACAGCGATCATTTCCCACTTATCCTAAAGTCCCCTCTGTTTTCTCCACCTCCTCATAGCCCACGCTGGCAATTTGTTCGGGCGAAATGGGACCTTTATGCACATCTTACTACCTTTCATGAGGTTCCTACCTCGTCCTCCATTGATGAGGTTTTACATCTCTTTTCGTCCTCCATCTTCACAGCGGCTTCACATTCTATTCCTCAAACCTCTGGCAAGCATCCTCAGAAGTGCGTGCCTTGGTGGTCTACTTGTGCTCGGGCAGTGCGTTTGAAACGCGCTGCATGGGCAGGTATCGGTATAACAGAACCACAGAGAAAATCCTTGATTTTAAGCAGAAGAGAGCTATTGCTTGCCGTGTCATACGTGATGCTAAACGCACTTGCTGGCGAGATTACGTTTCTACTGTCACTTCGGCTTCCTCGATGAGTGCAGTCTGGAAGAAAGTGCGAAATGAGTGGTAAATTCTCCTGACCCGGCTCCTGTTCTTCAGGTTGCTGGTGTCGATATAGCACACCCTCTTGCCGTTGCCACCGAAATTGGTAATCATCTCGTCCGCATTTCTCAGGGTCTACATCTATGCCCCTCGTTCCTTTCTTCTAAGTCTGCCAGCGAGTTCAAGCCCTTAGATTTTTCTTCTCTTAGAGAAGAATCCTATAATGTGCCTTTTACCCTTCAAGAACTGGAGGCAACACTCTCTGCTTGCCGATCATCGGCAGCTGGGCCAGACGGCATACATATTCGTATGCTGCAGCATTTACATCAGTCTGCTCTTACTGTCCTCTTACGACTGTTTAATCTCGTATGGTCGCAAGGAGTTCTTCCCCAGCTGTGGAAGTCTGCTATTGTTCTCCCTTTTCGAAAACCAGGTACTACGGGACGTGATTCCTCTCACTACCGTCCCATCGCTCTTACCAGTGCAATTTGCAAGGTGATGGAACGTCTAGTTAATAGACGTTTGATGTGGTATTAGAGACTCACAATAGTCTCTCCCCTAGTCAATATGGCTTCCGTAAGGGCCGTTCTGCCATTGACCCCTTGCTGCGCTTGGATACGTATATTCGTAATGCCTTTGCGAATAACCATTCAGTTATCGCTATCTTTTTCGACCTTGAGAAGGCTTATGACACAACTTGGAGATATAATATCTTGGCCCAGGCTCACTCCTTAGGCCTCCGAGGCAACCTACCATTCTTTCTTAAGGCCTTCTTAACTGAGACATTTCCGGGTCCGGGTTAGTAATGAACTCTCCCGGAATTTGCCCAAGCTGAAGGTGTCCCCAGGGATGTGTTCGAGCACAACACTTTTCTGCTTGCTATAAATAATCTGGCATCTGTTCTCCCATCCAATATTTGGTCATCGCTCTATGTGGATGACTTTGCTATAGCTTGTGCAGGTGCTGACTGTCACCTCATTGCAGTTTCCCTCCAGCATGCCATCAACCAGGTTTCTGATTGGGCCACCACTCACGGGTTTAAATTTTCTAGTGGCAAAACTCATCAAATTACGTTCACTAGACGTTCAGTGGTCTCTGATCATCCATTGTACCTATACGGCTCACGTATCCCAGAACGTGATACAGTCAGGTTTCTCGGCCTCCTGTTTGACCGCAGATTGTCCTGGAAACCTCACATTACCTCTCTGAAGGCGACTTGTCATAGCCGGCTGAACCTCCTTAAAACCCTCGCACATCTTTCATGGGGGCTGATCGTAGAACTCTCCTAATTTTATCGAAACTCGATTATGGTGACCAGATATATTCGGCAGCTTCTCCTGCCACTCTTTCCAGCCTTAATCCCATCCATCACCAGGGATTACGCTTATGCCTTGGTGCTTTTCGTTCTTCCCCGGTTGAGAGCCTCTATGTAGAAGCGAACATTCCATCCTTGTCCGATCGTCGAGATGCACATTGCATTCGCTATTATGTTCGCTCTCATGACCTCCGCAATCCTTCCATGTATAGGATTGTTACAGATGTTAGTAGGCGCTCTTATTTGTTCGTCTCCCCTGCTTACTTCGTCCCTTTTCTCTTCGTCTACATTCACTCTGTCTTCCCTTCAGCTCCCACCTCTATATGTTCATGTGACATCTCCCTTTCCCCTACCCCTTGGGAAGTTCCTGCTGTCCGTGTCTGTTCTATTCCTCTACCTTGCGAAAGCCCAACTACCTACGGCGGCTTCTCGCTCTTTCTTTCTAGACCACTTCCGTTCTCATTCCCATGCCATCGCAGTATACACCGATGGTTCAAAGTCATCTGACGGCTCGGATTCGCAGCAGTGTTTCCGGACAGCGTTGTACGAGGGCATCTATTACCCTCGGCTAGCATATTTACGGCTGAATTGTATGCCATTCTTGTGGCACTTATCCGTATTGCATCTATGCCTGAGTCACCATTTGTGGTCGTTTCAGACTCCTTAGTGCTTTACAGGCTATCCGTAAAATTGATACACCTCACCCCCTAGTTCTTCGTATCCACCTTTGGTTACGCCGTATCTTTAGCAAGCATAAAGATATTGTTTTTGTTGGGTCCCTGGTCATGTTGACGTACAGGGCAATGAACAGGCAGACACTGCTGCGCGGTCAGCAGTACATGACCTTCCAGTTTCATATAGAGGTGTTCCTTTCACGGACTATTTTGCGGTCATTGCTACCCACCTTCGCACCCGTTGGCAACAACGCTGGTCTGACCTGCTGAATAACAAACTTCATTCTATTAAACCGGTTATAGGTTTCTGGCCTTCTTCTTGTCACCAATGTCGAGGTTGGGAGACTACTCTCTCCGTCTTCGCATCAGCCACACTCGTCTTACTCACGGGTATCTCATGGAGAGGCTCCCTGCCCCTCTCTGTGAGCATTGTCAGGTTCCAGTGTCTGTTCGACATATCCTGTTGGACTGCCCACTCTATCAACGAGCACGCAGAATTTACCTCCAACGACGTCTTCGCTCTACGGCCCTTTCTTTACCTTCCTTCTTGCAGATGGACCCTCCTTTAATCCTGACTCTCTTGTTGACTTTTTGACAGAAACTGACTTACTACACAAACTCTGAAGATTATACCTCTAGCACCTCCCTCAGTCCCTTCTACCTCGATCTCTTGCTACCCTCCACCCCTGCACTACCACCGTCATCTTGCACTCCATACCCTACTAATCGTCCATCTCCCTCTTACAACTCACTCTCCCTGCATCCTACAATAACCTGCAGCGCTGTATAACCCCTGTGGTTTAGCGCTTCTATTTGATTATAATAATAATTCTTTTTTTTCCCCCCACTTTCCCCCCCCCCCTAGTGGGTCCTTACCTGGGGTCTGAACTAACTAACTGGTGGTGGTGATTTAACCTGCCAAAATCTTGTAACCCCCCCGGGGGGGGGGAAATGTGACATCAAGATCCTGTTTAGTTTGTTGGATGCACCATAGACATGAAAACTCCTCCCATGATAGAATGAGTAGATGGACTGACTGGTGTCAATCTCCCTGAGCCTCCCAAAAAAATTTTTAAAATGGGGGGAAAAACTTTATATTCCAAGCACCCCGAGATCGTGTTACTGAAAAAAATATCTTCAGGGGTCAATATGCTTATGCTAGCCCATTCAAACCCCTCCCCGAACCCCTCCAAACCCTAGCACTGGTGAACATCCCCCCCGATGGATCAAAAAAAATGGAACCGACCTCCCCCATGAACCAGCTACATGATCTATGTAAAGGGGGGGAACAGCGGCACTTCCCCCCTCCATGGGATATTACCCCATTCCAAACTATCATTCCTCCTTTTCCCCCCCCAAAATTTTCTTAAATCAAAACCCCAAACTTCGCCTTGAAGCCAAACAGGATGCCTTAAACTGTATTGATACCCCGCCAAACAGCCCCTCTCTCACAAATTATTTACGTTGATGGTTCTTTCCCCCAATCCACTGGTGCAGCTGGTAGTGCTGCTGTTGTCATGCACTGGTCGGGGTGGCTGCTGTTGTCATCCCCGGTGCAGCTGGTAGTGCTGCTGTGTCATGCACTGGGGGGGGGTGGTGTGCTCTGTTGTCATGCACTGGTGCAGCTGGTAGTGCTGCTGTTGTCATGCAGGGGGCGCTGGTAGTGCTGCTGTTGTCATGCACTGGTGCAGTGGTAGTGCTCTGTGTCATGCACTGGTGCACTGGTAGTGTGCTGTTGTCATACACTGGTGCGCTGGTGTGCTGCTGTTGTCATGCACTGGTGCATGGTGTGCTGCTGTTGTCTACTGGTGCGCTGGTAGTGCTGTGTGTCATGCTTGCAGCTGGTAGTGTTGTGTTGTCATACACTGGGGTGGTAGTGCTGCTGTTGTCATGCACTGGTGCAGTGGTAGTGCTGCTGTGTCACCCCTGGTGCAGGGGGTAGTGCTGCTGTTGTCATGCAGGGGTGCAGCTGGAGTGCTGCTGTTGTCATACATGGTGCAGTGGTGTGCTGCTGTTGTCATGCACGGGCAGCTGGTAGTCTGCTGTTGTCATGGGGGTGATCCCCATAAAGAAATTGGAGCACCCCCTTTGGGCCTCTACCCTTCAAACAGAACTGTTTGCCATACTCCTTGCACAAAAATCGTCCATGTATCTAAGGTTGACTCTCTAATTGTAACTGATTCTCTGTCATCCATAAATTCTCAACTCATTAAGTATAACTTGTAGCATGCTTGTGTCGGCCAGACACAGGTATGGTAGGATTGTGGATAGTAAGTCAAATGCACATGCTGTGGTTCCCCATCGCACATTGGTCTCCAGATGCATGATGAACTTATGAATTGGCTAAGCGTATGTTTCCCCAGATTTTTACTTACATGTTTCATTCCTTTGTAACTTGTGAGTTCATTACCTTTGTAGCTTGTTAGTTCATTCCTTTTTGTAACTTGCTCAGCTATCATAACTTTGGGGTCCAGTCCCTGGACCCATTATGTACCTCTGTAATCTTTTATCCGCCCACAGGGGGGGTATGGGGTGCATAATAAAGATATCAAACTAATTTTAAAAAGGGGAGATTTACAATTTTGGGTTGTCAGCAGTTTGAGAACAATGTTATGGGGCTATAGGCCGAACATGTATTGATGTAATTAAGTAACATGAATACCAAATTGAATTGATCACATTTTTGCTTAATGAGGTTTTTAGGTCAGGCCACCCTTAAGACTTAAAGGAAGCTGAATTAACCTGATTTTCTCAATATAAATTATAAATACATACATTTAAATAAGTAGTTTATAAAGTTGCATGTCTCATTGTAAGTAAATAAGATGTATTGGGGGCATGTAGATTGTAAGTCGATAGTTTTTGTTTTTGTGTTTTTGGGGGAGAAGCCTCCTTTTTCTCTTTCCCCCAAAATGGCTGCAAGTTAGAACTGGTGGTTAAACTGGGCTTTGTTTATGTTTATGGGCAGAATGGTGTGCCAGAAGTAAGGGGGGTATGTGTTTAATTGAAGCAGCCAGCATAACCATGAGTTATAGTGTCAAGACACTGAGGGTAGGGTGATGTTGAGTGGGGATTAAGTGTGGAGGGGGGCCATGCCATGTGATTGGGAGATGCTAGTTACATGTGACTGTTATGGTACATGTTATGATTGTAAGACCTGTATATATGTATATCCTTGAATATATATGATATTTTTGTAATTTGGTTTAAAAACCCCTAAGAGGGCTGGTGTTTTTTTAGATGCAGCAAAAGCATAAGTGTATCACTAGACAATAAGACCTTTAAGAAAGTTAAACCCCCCCCGTACATGTAGAACCTTGATGATAAAGTAAGGAAAATAACAAACTAATACGAAAGAACTAACTAAATTTATTGACTTAGACTAGGGAACTGACACCAACACCATCTACACATTATCATGCAGGAGAAGCCCCCTGTCTAGGTGCATCCAACAAAAAAGCAGACTTGGATGTATGGGTGCGATAAAACACACACCACACACGTGGCAATGCTTTATTTACGTGAGCAAAATCAGGATATTTTTCCCGAATGGTTTGTAATATACCACAGTGGAAAAAATACTTTGCCATTTTTTGAACATTTCGAGTGAGTTGTCTCTAAATTCATTAATTTTTTCCCCTCCCGTACATAATGACACAGGGGGTGACAATAGTCCATGTGGCAAAATTTACATTTTTTTTGGTCTACATCTGGTGGTGGTGATTTAACCTGCCAAAGATACTTGTAACCCAGCCGGAGGCGGGGTAGTGACACCCAAAAAGTCTGCTTTTTTTTGGATGCACCAAGACATGGCTCCTCCTGCATGATAGAATGATGATAGATGGACTGACTGGGGTCAATCCCCAGTTTTTAAATCAATACAGTTCAGTTGAAGTTCTTTTTTATTATTGTTCTCAAACTCTAACTGAAAACCCAAGATTGTAATCTATTCCCTCTTTGAAAGCATACAGCAGCCAATTCATCAGTTCTATCATGCATCTGAAGACCAATGTGGATGGAATCCACAGCATGTCCACTGAAATAGACTTACCTGTGGTGGATGTGGAAAATTAGTGATAAAAGGCATAAATAAAAAAAGAATTTCATTCAGACCAAGGATCAAACGCCCTTTCCCAAAACATAGTTGTCTGAATGACATGAAACTGTAAATAGGGATACTACAAATTTAAAATTATCGGTTTTTTTGTCAGAAAAAAAAAAAAGATTTTCGACACTGCGTATTTGTGGCCCCGGTCAATGACAGGAAGCTTATCAACCATAATTGTGGATGGGCTACGAAAATCACAAATAGGGCTTGGGGAAACGAAATTTCAAAAATAATGTAAATTAGCATTTCTTGAAATAATGACCTGGGGGCCAAAAATTTTTAAAGGGAGTCATTTATATTTTTTTTGTAAAAGGCAAGCCCCCAAGTAGACATAAACCTTTTAAAGGGCTGCAGAAAACAATATGAAGTTCAATGATAGAAATTTAATTACTCAGATATGGAAAACGTGAAGAAAAAAAATCTCATCGGGTACAAAACAATTTCCCCAACCAACAATGAGCGAAAAACTAATGAAAAAGACCTGGGGGATCATGTCAGAGGATCTCACCTTCGAACCATAACACTGTAGCAATCACATTCTAAAAAAGACAGGATGGATAATGAAACCTTAAAACCAGGGATGCCCCCATGTTGAACTTTTCAGGTCGCTTGTTCTTCTACTGGAATATTGTGCACACTAACTGCCCTTTCAAGGGGGTAAATTGCTGACCTAGAAAATGCAGAGAACCTTTTGACGCATAACTCGATAAACCCCCAGTTACTGAGAACGCTTGAATTCCCCTAAACCTGTACTTTAGAGCGCAGGCGGGAGAATCATTATTATATAAATGGAAAATTCTGGGGGTTAGACCAAACTTCCCGAGTGTCCCCCCCAAAAAGCAAAATACAGTACTCGGCAGGCGATGAAAACCCCCCCAAGAAAAGCAGGGGTGCCACTACACGTTGAGAGACAACAATAAGTGTCAGGGGCCCAAGACTGTTCAATGCCTCCCACATACATCAGGATTACCAACAAACCCCGGCTGTCTTCAAGCAGGCACTGGACGGGCCCCAAAGTCGGTACCACAAGCCAGGCTGTGGTTCGCTTGGACTGCGTGCGGCCACCAGTAACCGGTTGATCAGGCCTGATCCCCAAATGAGGCCTGGTCACAGACCGGGCCGCAGGGCTTGACCCCGAACTCTCTCCCCGGGATCTCCCCGGGATTAGGAATGTTGTCACCTTTTTATGACCCCCCTTTAAAATTTATACTTTAACTTATTACAATTGTGACCAGGTGTGGACGTGTCAGTGGCTCATTACTTTGTAATTTGTTCATGATTGTAACCATATATAGGAGTGTAGATGGTTCATTACCTTTGTAACTTGCCATGATTGTGAAGATCTCCTGGGTTCATTCCTTTGTAACTATTCCTATCAAAATTTGGGGGCCCCCCCCGGCCCCCTTATGCCCCCCTTTTAATTTTTTTGAAAACCCCACGGTTAAAGGGGGGGCAAATAAAGATATTAAACAAAACTTTCCTAAAGACAGCAGAAGGTCATGTAATGTATGGTTGGCTTCCTCCTACAAAATTTAATTGCTAGAAAAAAATTAATACAGTTACTTTTGTCTTACCATGGAAGAGCCCCCAGTATAAATATTCTTCCATAGGGATGATGTTGAGCTACGTATAAATTGTGGGAACGGACAGCATCGGAAATCAATGTAAATGAAGAAAGCCCCCTTTTTCCCTTTTCTCAAAACAATACCTGAAGAATGTTAAATATGAATCAGGAAAAACTGGGGGGGACTCCCAGGGGCTGAATCATCAGAATTACCTACTTATAGTAGCTTATGGGAAAAAATTTTGGGTCAGCTCCACGAATTGAGTAGGACACCAGGTTTTTATATATGATGATGTAATTAATGACCAGTTAAATAATTAATTCATAGAGGGGAATACCCCTGAGCAGGCAAAAATTTATAGTCATTGCTTACAACATCATAAAGGGGTTTAAGAAGGATTCAAAACTTCCCCAAGAATCAGTCCCGGATTTAGGTGGTGGGGCTCTTGCATTAAAAAGGATAAAATTTAATAGTTGAAGACTTTTTAAGTTTCTCCTTGGAAAATTTACGCCCTCCAATAACGTACCATCCTCTTAAGATGAAGAAATGAAACAATAAATTGGATTTATAGTGTATTTTTTCAGCCTTTCGGTTTTTTCAAGTGTAACTCAAAAGTAATGTACAGACTTATGAGGGTTATCTTCGATCAGATAAAAAAATTTTAAAGGTCATTCCATGCTTTTCTGATGGAAGGTTTGATGACTCCATCAAAAAATGAGTGCAGGATGCAGATTCTTCTTATGACCGTCAGGTTCCAAAGCCGCCCTTTTATGCTCGTTCGTAGCCGGTTCTCGCTACCCATTTTTTCACATACTGACCACAATCAAGCGTCATTCATACGCAGTGACCTGCACACCCAGGATGATGTGCGGGGAGTCACCCTTTCATGCAGCTGACGATGTGCTCACACAGATGATTAACAACGATCAATGACTCAACATGACAATCCCCGGGGGACCCCCCCCCCTAAATCTGGCCCTGCGGGGAATTTGTTTAATTAAAATCTAGGAGTAGTAAAAATGTACCCAGTTTAAATGACTGTTGATGACAGGCCGTCGTTGAGGGAAAAAATTTGGGGAATTTTTGGTTTAAATTTGGGGTTTAAAAGAATTAAGCCTTTACGGCTGACATAAGTAAAGCTTTCCCCAAGAGCGGGTTTGGGGGTAGAGGGGGGTTGTATACCTGGGTATCCTGGAGGGGGTTTCCCGGGGGCAAGTCCCCATGGCCCGGTCTGTGACCAGCCCTCATGGGGGATCAGGGCCGATCAACCCTGTTACTACTGGCCGCACACAATCTGACGTATGAACCACACCCCGGTCAGGTACTGACTTTAGGTGCCGCCCCGGCCGCTTGAAGACAGCCAAGTTTATTGGTAATCTCCCTTATGTATGCTGGGAGGCAATTGAACAGTCTTGGGCCCCTGACTTTTGTGTGTTTTTTTTTGTGCTAGTGGTACCCCGCTTTTCTTTGGGGGGGGTGTTGCATCGTCTGCCGAGTATTTTGCTTTCATAGGGATGATTTTCGTGTGCAATTTTGGGACAATCTCTCTAGGATTTTCCAAGTGTATATAATCACGTATCTCCCGCCTGCATTCTAGTGAGTACAGGTTGAACTTCAACATTTCCGATTTGGGTGCTTTTTTACCTGGAGAGGGTTCCTGAGTCAACGCCCCACTGCCCGGTCTGTGACCAGGCCTCATGGTGGATCAGGGCCTGATCAACCAGACTGTTCTGCTGGCCGCATGCAATCCAACGTATGAACCACAGCTCACTGGTCAGGTACCAACTAGGTGCCTGTCCAGTGCCTGCTGAAGACAGCCAGGGGTCATTTGGTAATCCCCCTTATGTATGCTGGAAGGCAGTTGAGCAGTCTTAGGCCCCTGACACTTATTGTGTTGTCTCTTAACGTGCTAGTGGCACCCTGCTTTTCATTGGGGAGTCTTTTCTTTCGTAGGGATGATTTTCGTGTGCAATCTGGTACTTATCCCTCTAGGATTTTCCAAGTGTTATAATCATGTATCTCTCCCGCCTGCGTTCTAGAGAGTACAGGTTTAGGAGCTTCAAGCGTTCCCAGTAATTGAGGTGGTTTATCGCAGTTATGTGTGCCGTTGAAAGGTTCTCTGTACATTTTTCCTAAGATGCAGCAATTTCACCACTGCCTTGAAAGGTGCTGTTAGTGTGCAGCAATATTCCAGCCTAGATAGAACAAGCGACCTGAAGAGTGTCATCATGGGCTTGGCGTCCCTGGTTTTGAAGGTTCTCATTATCCATCCTGTCATTTTCTAGCAGATGCAATGTTATAGTCCTTGAAGGTGAGATCCTCTGACATGATCCTCCCAGGTCTTTGACGTTAGTTTTCGCTCTATTGTGTGGTTGAATTTGTTTTATACTCCGATGAAATTTTAATTTCCTCACGTTTTCCATATCGGAGTAATTGAAATTTCTCATCATTGAACTTCATATTGTTTTCTGCAGCTCATTTAAAGATTTGGTTGATTCCGCCTGGAGCCTTGCAGTGTCTTCAATGGAGGACACTGTTATGAGAATTCGGGTGTCATCTGCAAAGGAAGACACGGCACTGTGGTTATATCCTGTCTATGTCCGATATGAAGATGAGGAACAAGATGTGAGCAGTACTATGCCTTGGAACAGAGCTTTGAAGGTTCGCTGTACATTTTCTAGGTCAGCAATTTCACCTGCCTTAAAAAGGTGCAGTTAGTGTACAGCAATATTCCAGCCTAGATAGAACAAGCGACCTGAGGAGTGTCATCATGGGCTTGTATCCTAGTTTTGAAGTTCTCATTATCCATCCTGTCATTTTCTAGAGATGCTATTGATACAATGTTGTGGTCTTTGAAGGTGAGATCCTCTACATTATCACTCCCAGGTCTTTGACATTAGTTTTTCGTTCTATTGTATGGTTGGAATTTGTTTTATACTCAATACATTATTAATTTCCTCACGTTTTCCATATCAGAATAATTGAAATTTCTCATCCATGCTTTCTCTCCATAGAATACTTAGAATACTGAAGGCACATGACAGGGGCTTCTTGCAGTTTTTGATGAGCACGGAGTTCCATGAATCTGGGCCTGATTCAGAGTTTTTGCCTTTTCAAAGTCTTGTGGTGTTAGGATAATATGAAGATTTTGAGATGACCAAATTCTGGGTCTCGTTCATAAAGAATTCATTTAGATTGTTGACCCATAATCTGGGTAATGGCTTGCTGACCAGTGAGTCATATTGGGAATTTAGTATCTCACTCATTTCTTGGCTGTCATCTGTGTATGTCCCATTTCGCCTAAGCAGGGGCTCAATACTGGATGTTGTTTTTCTCATAGATTTGGCATAAGAGAAGAAGTATTTTTTTCAATTTCCTTTATGGCTTTTAGTTCTTCCTGCGATTCTTGCCTCCTGTAAGATTCCTTCAGCTTAAGTTCAATATTTGTATTTCAGATATATTGGCCCCTCTCAGCAGCTCTGTCATTTTCGCCTTCGTCTGTATAGGGAACGTCTCTCTCTTTCTAGTTTACATCTTCTCTTTCTTTTTCTTAATGGAATGTGCCTTGAGCAGATCTCAAGAACCACAGAGTTCATTTTTCTAGGCAAATGTTCGGATCCGTGTTGTTTGGATATCTTCCCAGCTTGTTTCATTTAGGACATGGTTGACTTGTTCCCATTGTATGTTTTTGTTATTGAAGTTGAATTTTGTGAAGACACCCTTATGACTGATAACATTTTGCTGGTCAGGAGCCCTGTGCATACATGTCTGTACCTCTATTATGTTGTGATCTGAGTGTTTACCTGGAGAGAGTTCCAGGGGTCAACGCCCTGCAGCCCAGTCTGTGACCAGGCCTCATATTGTATTGTATTGAGTGTATTGTATTGTATTGAGTGTATGGTCTTAGTAGGCTCTAATATTTGCTGGTTTAAGGTGAATTTGGTGCAGATATTTAATAGCTTGTGTGTGTGAATTTTCATCTGAGCTGCCTCCTGGGGAGATCTCAAGTTGAAATCTCCCAGTAGTAAGATGTTTGGGGCAGGAGTTTGGAGATTTTCCAGAAAATGATCAGTTTTCAAAAGCTGTTCCTGGAATTGCTGGGAAGTCGCATCCGGAGGCTTGTATACAACTACAATAATATGGTTTTGGTTTTCAATCTTTACTGCCAAAACTTCAACTACATCATTTGAGGTGTTTAGTAGTTCTGAGCAAATGAGCGACTCTGATGTAAGCTTGCCTTTATGCCCTGTCTTAATTAACTCACCTACACCTTAGTAAATGCTCGTAAGTGCTAGTAAATGCTATTTACTCTAATTCTGATAGCTTTCGGGAGTGAGTGATGTATATGGGGTGCACAATAAACTAGCCACTTCGGTGGCGAAATCTAAATCTAATCTGTGATGTACAAGCCAAGCCCCTCCTCCCCTTGCTGCCTGTTTAGTCTCGCATCTGAATAGGTTATAACATGGGATTCATATTTCGTTGTCAAAATGATCCTTTATGTGTGTCTCCGTGAAAACTGCAAACATTGCATTTGACTCCGTGAGCAGTCCCTTGATGTAAGGAATTTTGTTGTTTGTTGGCGGCTTTAGACCCTGTATGTTTGCAAATACAAATGTCGTTATATTGATGGAATTTAGAGGGGTTTATTTGGAAATAAATGGTATAAAATACCGACACAATGGAAAAATGAACACAAGCAGTATAATGTGATCCTTTATTGACAACGTTTCGGCCACACAGTGGGCTTTATCAAGTCACAAACAGATACGTGAGTATTTATAGGATGGAGTCAGGTGGAGAATGCTGGGTGGGTTGAATCTGAACCAGCATGTGACAATCTTCCGAGTAGGCTTCCAGATGTTCATATCACGAAGCATAATAGGAGTCTTTAGGTTGTTTTTCAACTCTATATATCCTTTGTTAGGCCTCATTTAGATTATAACCATCTTGCATAACACGTTGACAAATGCAATATCCTCAGATTGTAATTTAAGGAAACTTATTATCTGCTAAAAACACATGCTAATGTTTAACTATAACAAAATCATTCTATTTCTCTAGTATTAAGTAGTCAATAAGTCATTAGATTAAGTCTGCCCATAACTTAGATATGCAACTTTACTTATTTTATAAATTATCAACCATAACTTTTTATTATTTTATTATTATTATTGCTTTAATTTGTTTAATCTGATTTAATTAATTTTATAATGAAGACAAAAGTACCAAACTGTTTAAAAAATGTCATGTCTAAACTATGTTCAAATTTCATACCTTAAATACTCACCTTTACTCATTGTATACTATCTACAAAAATTCTTACAATTTAGTTTTAAGTTAATTTTAAGTCTGCCCAAAATGCCCTGCATACTAGGGGCTTTTGGCATGTACACCTCATGTAATCTCAATAACCAAATGTAATTCTTTGTATCATGTCCAAATAAAAATATTATTATTATTATTATTATTATTATTGCCATGGCATAATAGTGGCTCTCCTTGCTCCTCAATTCTAAATTGTAATTACAAAATCTCGATGTAAACTTGCAATGAAATAAAATTTACAAAACTTTACTTTACTAAATGCTCTGGAAAACGTACAAAGGAGGATGACAAAGTTGATCCCATGTATCAGAAATCTTCCCTATGAGGACAGACTGAGGGCCCTGAATCTGCACTCTCTAGAAAGGCGTAGAATTAGGGGGGATATGATTGAGGTGTATAAATGGAAAACAGGAATAAATAAAGGGGGTGTAAATAGCGTGCTGAAAATATCCAGCCAAGACAGGACACGCAGCAATGGTTTCAAGTTGGAAAAAATCAGATTCAGGAAGGATATAGGAAAGCACTGGTTTGGTAATTGAGTTGTGGATGAGTGGAACAAACTCCCGAGTACCGTCATAGAAGCTAAAACCTTGTGTAGTTTTAAACATAGGCTAGGTAAATACATGAGTGGGTGCGAGTTAGACCTGACTAGCTTGTGCTACTAGGTCTGATGCTGTGTTCCTTCCTTAAGTGAATATGATCTGACTTGACTAGGTTGGGTCATTGGCTTAAGCCGGTAGGAGACTTGGACCTGCCTCGCATGGGCCAGTAGGCCTGCTGCAGTGTTCCTTCTTCCTTATGTTCTTATTATTAACCAAACCAAACCTAATCTAACATAAGTTAACATAAGTTAACCTATTTAGACGTTGTGCTGCAAACTGCATGTGAAGAAGTAACTCGATGGACGAGTTGATAATCTTAAAAAGTGACATATATATACTCTTCCGAATATAAAAGTGACGTATATATTCTTCAGAATATTTACAAATTATGATCATGTATCTAACTTAGCCACGTTAGTTTATATAGTAGTAATAAATATTATCTGTAGTTTAGTTAGTTTAATATCTTTATTATGCACCCCATACCTATCCTGTGGGCGTAGAAATAGTAAATGTGCAATTAATATTATTATTGTTATTATTATTATTATTATTATTATTAATTACAGGTGTAGTGGTAAAGTATGTGGTAATGTTGAAAAGTGAGTGTTAAGTGTGAGTATAAGTGTTGTTGTTGTGAGTATAGAGGATGTGATGGTGTTGTAGGAGGGTTGGATCCCACTAACACCGCTACTAACACATTCCAACACCACCTTCACTCTTAGTACACTATAAACTTGTTGTTTATGCTGGACAGGCATTGAAGGGAGATATATTGATGTGTACCATTGATGTAGTGTGAGAGCCAGAGTTTAGGAGTATGATTCCCAGATAGTGGCGTGGTAGAGCTGAGGAGGAGGAGGACCGTGTGTAGTGATGATGGTAACTGAGGCGGCTCGCTGACCAACCTACCAAGGTGAACTAAACTTTCTCAAACAACCTCGTCAATAATTAACTACCTTACCTTTCAACAACCACCTCCCTTACTTCCCCCCAACTCACCTGCCCTCTCTTGTTTTAATATTCTTCGGGAGGTTTCAAGTGTGTCTAACGACACGGTAGTATAGATGACCCGTTCTTATATTATTTGCCGCCTGTCCTGTCTTCCACTTAACATTACTCTTGATATTGTAGTTTAGCGCTTCTTTTGATTATAATAATAATAATCTTGATAATGTAGTGTCCTGCAGATTTGGCTAGCATCATGTGGCAGATCTCTTCATAGTTTTTAAACTTTCTATCTGTGTTCAAATTACTCTAGGTTTCTTTATTTTAACATATGGCCTTCATACAATTGATCCTAATAATAATAAACTTTATTTCTACACGTACATGTACATGATATACAGGCCTAGCTGACATTAATGACATACTACTATATAGAAAATCCCTTGGTATGCAGAATAATTTGGGCAAATTAGGTCAGTTTTGTCCCAGGATGCGACTAAGTAAGTAAGTTTATTCAGGTATACACAAATACAGTTACATAGATCATCATACATAGCAGCATATGTGTAGAAAACCCTCCAGGATAACCCAAAAAAGTCAGACAGTGACTTATTTCCATTGGGGTCTCATTTAATATTTTAATATTGTACACTGTAGGAGATATATGTTATTATACTATAAAGGATATATACCAGGAATAAGGTAAAAAGAGTTATTTACATTTACATGTATGTTAGCTAAAAAAAAAAATCATTCTCCTCCCTTTGTCGCTACATTCATTAGGTACCTTTTGGTTCTCTTCTTGAACTGCTTCATGCTATGACTGGCTTTGACATGTGCAGGCAGTGTGTTCCATTCCTTTATTACTGTACAATAAAAGGTGTTTGAAGCCTGGCCACTGACTGTGGCTACTACAAAGTTGTGCTCTCTCCCCCTAGTACTATGACTGCTTTGGTTCCCAGCCTTGACAAAATTGGCAGCAAGATATTCTGGACACTGTTTAGGAGCAATTTTATAAACTTGATTTAACTTAAGTTGTTTTACTCTGTCTTCAATATTCAGCAAATCCAATTGTTGTAATTCATCCTGGCCTACATGTTCTCTTGGTCCCAGGTCCAGGATGAATCTTACCATTTTGTTCTGGGTGATTTGCAGTTTATCTTTCAGTTTTTTTGTCAAGGCAGAGTACCATGAAGAGCAAGCGTAGTCCATGTGACATTGTATAATACTAAGCTAACCTTGTCTGAAAATCAATTTAAGACTCTTCTCAAAAACCACCTACTCACCCTAAACTAAATACTCATACTATAAATTACTTTAAAAAATGCTCAATGTTATTTTCCTTAAGATAATCTCAATTTTTACAATGTAATATCATAATATTGTAATTTGAACAAATATATAACTAGAATAAACTCAATCAATTTCTCTAATATTATGTACATGGTCTATAAGTCATTAGATTAAGCTGCCCCTAATGCCATGACATGTCAGTGGCTCTCCTTGCACTTCAGTTTATGATTGTAACTACAAATATCTATGTACAAATGCAATGAAATAAAATTTGTTTGTTTTGTTTGTTCATAAGGGCTAGACATAGGGTCCTGCGAGCCACAGTAGGTAGACACTGTGCTTGTCTGTAGAGGAACTTCAGTCTGGCATTCGCTTTCTTTACCACACTGTTCCCTATCAATTCTCCTGACATGCATGGGTCAAAGGGGATTCCCAGATATTTTACTGAGGAAACAAGTGATGGATTCCCCATTACACCGAACATTAAAATTATTTACTCTTCTCAGTTTATATTTCGTGCCAAAGAGTATGGCTTCTGTTTTCCCGAGGTGTAACGATAGTTTGTTGTCTACTAACCATTTGCTGCAGGACTCCAGTTCCAGTGTTAATACATTAGCTATATCTTGTGGGTCTTTACCTGACACTAACAGAGCACTGTCATCCGCATACAGTAGGAGTTTGCACTTGACACTGATAGGCATGTCATTTACATAACACAGGAATAATAAGGGACCCAGAATACTACCTTGGGGAACTCCACATGCTATCGGCAGTGGTTCTGATTCTGTTTTGTTGATTTTGACAATTTGTTTCCTATTGTTAAGATAGGACTTAAACCAGTCTATGGAACCTATGCCGATAGCTTGAAGTTTCTTACATAATATATTGTGGTTGACAGTATCGAAGGCCTTTTGCAAGTCTAAAGTTACCATTCCTAAGAGGTTCCCTATCGACATTTCAGTTCTCATATAATCCATCAGATTAATTAGGGAGGTGTCGGTTGAGTAAGAGCTCCTAAAGCCTGATTGGTAACTATGAAGAATGTTGTTGTCATTAAGATACTTAACTACTTGACAGTACACCGCCCTCTCTAGAATTTTGGATATTACTCTGAGTAAACTAACAGGCCTATAGTTGCTGACATCAGACCTACTATTTTTCTTGAAGATAGGAGTAACTCTGGCGACCCACACCAGGCGACTAACACCCAGGTATCTACTGATGGGTGAACATGGACAGTAGGTGTCTATGGAAACATGTCCAAATGTTTTCCAACCATACCAAGAGATCAATGCCGGGACCTCAGTGTGTGAGCTGAGTGCACTAGCAATCAAGCTACTATCACTATTGAAACTTGTCAATGCGAAGAATTATTCATTTTTTAAATTATATCAATTTAACATAGTATTTTTACAATGATTATATAATTATAATTTCTTTAAAAGCTTCATAGTACAAATCCTCATCAATAAATTACCCATATTATTTACTTTTATAATAGGTAAAGAATAATAGGTAAAGAATATCATCTGTGGAGGTGCTGTTGTCCTGGATGAATATTTACTTCTTCTTGGGTTGTAAGTTTAGCAAAATTTATTTAGCTAAAGTGTTCATATTAAACATGGCTGTGCATTGGAGATAATGTTTTGTTTGCAAATGAAAAAAAATGGTACAAAACCTAGTATAACCAAACCCAGTGTAGCCCAACCTAACCTAAAGTAACCTAACCTAACCTAACCCATCCCAGTGTAACTCACCCTAATGTAGACTGATATTTAAGGATTCTACAATTGTACTCGCACTATTGAGAGAGGAAATAACATGCTATTGCATCAAGGAAGTATGTGTGTATTTATGTATGTATTTTTTTTTTTTTTTTTTTTTTTTTATCACGTTGGCTGTTTCCCACCTAGGCAGGGTGACCCAAAAATAAAGAAAACTTTCATCATTCAACACTTTCACCATCATTCATACATAATCACTGTCTTTGCAGAGGCGCTCAGATACGGCAATTATATGTCACTCCAAACA
>WNWK01008066.1:0-87823 GCA_009830355.1 Cherax destructor | reverse complement strand
TATTAATAAAAAAACATATAATCTGAAAAAAAACATAATCTAATAATTGTGTAAAAACCTATTTACACAAAATCAAAAACTAAAAGTCACAAGTAAAAAAAAGATTCGGTGAGTGTCAACCCCCCATCTTCTAGTGTCACGCAGGACACTACCACCCCTTTGTCATGATATTTTTTGTCTTATGGCACCCCTTTCCCACGGGGTCCCCTGAAACCTGTTCATGACACGCCCCGTGTCCCCCGACCCCCCTTTTTCTGTGTCACACGACCCCCTTCTTTTTGGCCAAAAGACACCTTCCTTGCATCATGAACCCATCTCAATAAAACCTTTTCCCCCGGTTATGACAAAATCAAAAAACCGACTAACCTGTGTGGGCCACGTAAAAAAACTCTGACTGCTACACCACTAAAACCTGACCCCACAGTGTCACACAAGCACCACCTGTTACCAGTGCCCAACAAGACACCACCTGTTACCAGTGTCACACAAGACAACCTGTTACCAGTGTCCCCAAAAGACACCACCTGTTACCAGTGTCACACAAACACCCCCTTTTCCAGTGACAAAGACACCACCTGTTACCAGGGTCACACAAGCCCCACCTGTTACCAGTGTCACACAAGACACCACCTGTTACCAGTGTCACACAAGACACCACCGAATGGTAATGGGATCAATCCTATTATCTGCCTCAGTGCTGGAGGCAATGATGTATCAAGCGTAGAAGTGAGGATTTAGTTAGTAGGTATAAGGCAGCAATAGACATCATTAGGAAGAAGGGAGGGAGCCCTGTTATATGTGGCATTTTGCCAAGAAGGGGTGTTGAAATGAATGGCTGTCCAGAGCGATTGGTATAAATTGCTGGCTGGACAAACACTGTAAGGATAATGCAGTCCCATTCATTGACAACTGGGACCACTTCTATGGCCGAAATGACATGTATGCCAGGGATGGGGTTCACTTATCCAGGGCAGGTGTAGAATTTCTCTCTAGCTCAGTTGAGGATGTTGTTAGGGCTTTAAACTAGGATTAGTTAGAGGTATGGGTTTAGGAATGGTAAATAATGAAGGCCAAAATATTGATTCAGGCTTTGATATCATAAATCATAACAATAACAGTAATCGAGTGACACAGGGTAATGATAGTAACAGAAATTGTGTAAAACAAAAGCTGAAAAAGGTTCACAAGAAGATACATATCAATGTATTTTATACTAACTGTCGAAGCGCCAGAAATAAAATTAACGAATTACGTTTGGTAGCATGTGCTGGGAACTTTGATGTCATTGCAATAACTGAAACATGGTATAATACCAAGAGTCGGGATATGATTGCTGAGTGTCATATTCAGGGTTTAAGTTGTTCCATGTAGATAGATATAATGGGAAAGGGGTGGAGTTGCATTGTATGTACGAGAAAATATAAATTGCTGCATAAAAACAGGCATAAAATAGATGGATCATTAACAGAATCTGTTTGGGTAGAGTTTCTAGAAGGTCAAGAAAAACTGATTCTAGGTGTAATATACCGACCTCCAGGCTTGGATCACGATAGGGAGACTTCTTTGGGACGAAATTGTTAGGGCTTCTAGGCACAATAACGTAGTGATAGTAGGGGATTTTAACTTTAGTCAAATTGACTGGACTTCTTTGACCGGTAATCTGGAGTCCAGTGACTTTATGGAAGTAGTTCAGGACTGTTTTCTGAAGCAGTGTGTGACGGAGCCTACCAGAGGTAATAATTTGCTCGACCTAGTCTTGTCAAATAAAGAAACTCTTGTAAATAATCTGGAGATCACTGAAGAGCTTGGAGCTAGTGATCACAAATCCATTACTTTTAATATTACATGGGAGTACGAGAATAGGGGTAATACGGTAAAAGTTCCTGATTTTCGTTCTGCCGATTATATTGGACTTAGGGAACACCTGTCTAATCTCGACTGGGGTAATCTAGCTAACGATTACGATGGGATCTGCGTTTATGATTTTTTTCTTAATAATGTACAACGTGCACAGAGTATGTTTATTCCCCAGAGAGAATTTAGGTCAAATAATAACGATCCCAAATGGATTAACAGGAGGCTAAAACATTTATTAGGGGAGAAAAGAGGAATTTATAGGCGCATCAAAAGAGATGTTAACCTTATTAACCAATATGTTCAGTTGAAAAGAGAAGTAAAAAAGGGGATTAGAAAGGCTAAACGTGACTATGAGATTAAGGTTGCTAATGAATCAAAGACTAATCCAAAAGGGTTCTTTCAAGTGTACAGGACGAAGGTGAGGGAAAAGGTAGGACCTCTGAAAATTGGGAATGGACAGCTGACGGATAACGAACTGGAAATGTGTTCTCTATTTAATGACTATTTTTGTCAGTCTTTACACACGAAGACGTAAATGAGATTCCAGAAATTAACAATTATTCAGTTCCTGAAGAATTCAAATTAACTAATATTACTGTCACGAGGGATATGGTTATCAAACAGATAGATAAACTGAAGCAAAATAAGTCCCGGGACCCGACGAGTTGTTTTCCAGGGTGCTTAAAGAATGCAAAATGGAACTTAGTCAGCCATTAACGAATGTGTTTAATACGTCCATCCTAACTGGTGTTGTGCCAGAGATGTGGAAGATAGCTAATGTAGTTCCTATATTCAAATCAGGGGATAAGTCCATTCCATCAAATTACCGTCAATAAGCCTCACGTCTATAGTAGGCAAATTATTAGAATCAATTATAGCTGATATTATCAGAAGTCACCTTGAAGAACATAATTTGATTAATGAATCTCAGCATGGGTTTACGAGAGGTCGTTCCTGCCTGACAAATTTACTGACGTTTTTCAATAAAACATTTGAGGCAGTAGACAGTGATAAAGAATATGATATAGTTTACTTGGATTTCAGTAAGGCCTTCGATAGAGTACTCACAAGAGACTCTTAAGAAAGGTGGCAGCTCATGGTATAGGAGGTAAAGTTCTAGCATGGATAGAGGCATGGCTTACCAATAGAAAGCAGAGAGTTTCCATTAATGGGGTCAAATCTGAATGGGGATTTGTCACTAGTGGCGTTCCACAAGGATCAGTTTTGGGCCCATTGTTGTTCATAATTTACATTAATGACCTTGATGAAGGAATTGCAAGTGACATGAGTAAATTTGCTGATGATACAAAAATAGGCCGTATAATTCATTCTGAGGAGGATAACAGTGAACTCCAGGAGGATTTGGATAAATTAATGTCTTGGTCTGAAAAGTGGCAGATGAAGTTCAATGTGGACAAGTGTAAGGTGCTAGTCGTTGGTAATGAAAATATCCCTCGAATTTATAAACTAGGTGAAGTTGAGCTTGATCATACAGAATGTGAAAAAGACTTGGGAGTCATGGTAAGCAGAAATCTAAAGCCAAGACAACAGTGCCTAAGTGTGCGCAATAAGGCTAACAGATTACTAGGATTTATTTCAAGAAGTATAAGCAACAGAAGTCCAAAAGTTATTTTACAGCTCTATACATCACTAGTGAGACCTCATTTGGATTATGCAGCTCAGTTTTGGTCTCCTTACTACAGGATGGATATAGATTCATTGGAGAACATACAAAGAAGAATGACTAAAATGATTTACAGTATAAGAAATCTCCCGTATGAAGATAGACTTAGAGCATTGAATCTCCACTCTCTGGAGAGACGTAGAATGAGGGAGATATCATCGAGGTGTACAAGTGGATGATGGCATAAACAAAGGAGATATTAATAAAATACTGAGGATATCGAACCAAGTAAGAACGAGAAATAACGGATTTAAATTGGATAAATTTAGATTTAGAAAGGACATAGGCAAGTACTGGTTTTCGAACAGAGTTGTAGATGCGTGGAACAATCTTCCGATTAGGGTGATAGAGGCTAGGACCTTGGGTGGCTTTAAAAAGAGATTGGACAAATATGAGTGGGAGGGGCTGGGTTTGATTAGTGTCGTGAGTAGAGGAGTAAATTCTTAGGTAGTGGTGGTTTTGATAAGGACCTGCCTTGTATGGGCCAGTAGGCCTTCTGCAGTGTTCCTCCATTCTTATGTTCTTATGTTCTTATGTTACCAGTGTCACACAAGACACCACCTGTTACCAGTGTCACACAAGACACCACCTGTTACCAGTGTCACACAAGACACCACCTGTTACCAGTGTCACACAAGACACCACCTGTTACCAGTGTCACACAAGACACCACCTGTTACCAGTGTCACACAAGACACCACCTGTTACCAGTGTCACACACTTTCAGGTACATAAGTTCAGGTACAACAGTCCATTTTCAGGTACATAGTCTCAGGAACACAGTCGGTACGGTGAATAAGCCAGTAGATAGTCTAAGGCCGTCACCAGCACGAAGAGTCAATCTCCAGGTCTGTCTGTTGAACACTCCCAGGTGTATCAGGGAACTCTCCAGTGTTGTATAGGGGAGAGTCTCGCTGACACTCTCCAGCAGTGTATATGGGAGAGTCTCGTACACTCCCTAGGTGTATCAGGGAGCTGGTGAACTCTCCAGTGTTGTATATGGGAGAGTCTCGTTAGCACTGTAGACCTGTCACCAGCACCACACTGCGAAAGTCTACAACTCTCAAGCAGGTCTGCCTGGCGAACTCCAGTAGTGTATCAGTAAGCTGGTGGACTCTCCAGTGTTGACTAGGGCAGAGTCTCGATGACACTGTCAGTCAAGCCGGCCCGGCAGTCAAACATCAGGTCTGATGACGTAACCCCTTGACTGCCGGCCGGTGAGGTAATTACCTAACTACCATTGTTAGATACGGGGCCGTAACATCGGGCGTCTTTGAATTTCATGAGATGATTGTTGGAATTTCGGTGTTGTACGCAGGCGTTGTTCAGGTTATCGTTTCTGCATGCATTAATGTGTTCATTGATGCGTGTTTCGAGGTTTCTTGCTGTTTCTCCTACATAAATTCTGTCGCAGCCTCCACAGGGTATAGTGTAGACCCCTGCGTTGACTGGTTCATGGTGCTTGGATTTAGTCCTGGTTAGATTCTTAATAGAAGTACTGGAAGCAATGGCGACTCTAGTGTTAGCTTGTGCAAATACTTTAGAAATGTTGGATGCAACCTGGCTGTTGGGAAAAACTATAACTTTGTTTGGAGTGGTGTTGACGCGTGGAGAATTAATGATCTGAAGAGCTCTTTTCTTGCAATCTTTGATGAAAAGGAGGGAAAATGTAAATCAGTGAAGGTTTGGTGAATGTATGTACATTCCTCGTCAAGAAACTCAGGACTACAAATTCGGTAAGCTCTTAGGAAGAATCCGATGATGATGCCTCTTTTGGTCTTAGTATCTTGACTGGAATAGAAGTGTGTGAGATCATTTTTATTTGTAGGTTTCGGTAAACTTGAAATTTTAGGTTGTTATCTACTTTGTGGATGAGGACGTCTAGAAAGGGTAGTTTGTCATTGGACTCTTCTTCTAGTGTAAACTGGATCGCCGGTTCAACTGCGTTGAGCCTTGCCTGAAGATTCCGTACATCAAAACGTTTGGGAGTTATTACGTTATTGGACGTGACTTCCCTCTTCACTAAAGTACCTACCACACAAGCCATCGAGGTTCTACGACGTAAAGTCAATCAGGACCTTAACCTTCCTCTACCTCCCGGAGATTTTGTTGACCTTATTGAACTCTGTGTTAATTTCAACTGTTTTTCTTTCAATAACAGGCTCTACAAACAAACATACGGCATGGGAATGGGGTCCCCCATCAGTGCCGTCTTAGCTAACTTGTACATGGAACACCTAGAGGCTGAACACTTCGCCAACATCATACCCTCAAGCGTCACTTGGGTACGTTACGTAGACGACGTCCTCGTAATAACTCCCAAACGTTTTGATGTACGGAATCTTCAGGCAAGGCTCAACGCAGTTGAACCAGCGATCCAGTTTACACTAGAAGAAGAGTCCAATGACAAGCTACCCTTTCTAGACGTCCTCATCCACAAAGTAGATAACAACCTAAGATTTCAAGTTTACCGGAAACCTACAAATAAAAATGATCTCACACACTTCTATTCCAGTCAAGATACTAAGACCAAAAGAGGTATCATCATCGGATTCTTCCTAAGAGCTTACCGAATTTGTAGTCCTGAGTTTCTTGACGAGGAATGTACATACATTCACCAAACCTTCACTGATTTACATTTTCCTTCCTTTTTCATCAAAGATTGCAAGAAAAGAGCTCTTCAGATCAATAATTCTCCACGCGTCAACACCACTCCAAACAAAGTTATAATTCTTCCCAACAGCCAGGTTGCATCCAACATTTCTAAAGTATTTGCACAAGCTAACACTAGAGTCGCCATCGCTTCCAGTACTTCTATTAAGGATCTAACCAGGACTAAATCCAAGCACCATGAACCAGTCAACGCAGGGGTCTACACTATACCCTGTGGAGGCTGCGACAGAATTTATGTAGGAGAAACAGCAAGAAACCTCGAAACACGCATCAATGAACACGTTAATGCATGCAGAAACGATAACCTGAACAACGCCTGCGTACAACACCGAAATTCCAACAATCATTTCATGAAATTCAAAGACGCCCGACTAGTATTCAAAGAAACTAATTTCCGTAGACGCAAATGCCTTGAATCAGCACTTATCTCTGTTTCTAACACAATTAAACAAAACAAAGGCAGCTTCACCATCTCTGAAGTCTTAGCAAGAATCCTCCTGAAAACAGTAAACCCTACCATCACATAGTCTCTCCTGCTAATTCAACACAAGCACATCGTAGATGTGGAACACTCCTACAGGCCTTCTATATTTCAACCTCCAGCAGAAATATTTGTCTAACCTATTGTTATACTACCCAAGTATTTGTTTTATCACCTTTTACTCATGTGCATATTGATTGTTCTACCTTATTGTATTACTGCTACTACTACTACTTATATCACTACTACTTCTACCACCACTAGTATTTCACCTCACTTTGAGAGTATATATATGCCCACTGTGTCCATGTATCGCTTGTAACGGCTTGAGAAAGCTCCTGGAGAGCGAAACGTTGCCACAATAAAATGTCACATTAGTTGCATTTGTGTCCTTTTACTTAACATATTGTCGGTAATTCTACCAATATTATTACATACTTTACTCCTGCAGTCACTGTTCACCTAACTGTAAGTAGGTACCTGTGTGCTAGTCACCTTACACTGGCCGTCCATGTTCAGTAAGTAGGTACCATGATTATAAGATACTATTTTATACCTGCCCTCAGTGTTCACTAAGCAGAATTAGTCCCTTTATACCTACTGTCACTGTTCTTGATTCGCCGGTACTCTCCCGGCCGGGGCCTTTTCCAAGTGGTGGCCTGGCCTTGGCTGCCTTTCTCGGGAGTATCTTAGACTAATGTCTGCCATGGGAGGAGGTACAAGTACCTCTTCATTGTTGGGACCAACTGTCCCCAGGCCTAGCCACATTTCCCGCCCTCACGGGGCTCGTAGGGAGAAGCTAGGCCTCTCTGGTCTGCCATCTTGCCCACCCCAGGGAGGCTGATGGGAAGGGCAGTTTTGTGAGCTGTAGGTGGTAGCAAGCTCTGGCTCAGGCACCTACCCTGCCCTAGAAGGGCTGGGCATAGTGTCTTCTGCCCATGTTCATTGTTGTTGATTCGCCGACACTCTCCCGGCCCAGGTCTTTTCCAGATGGTGACCCGGCCTTGGCTCCCTGTCTTGGGAGTGATATTTCAGATGAGAGGTCTGGAGAGCCTTTTCTTACCCGCCTCACCAGGAATTCGTCGACTTTCACCAACGCCAAGAAAGATTATAAAATATCGATAACAATATTGGAACATGATCTGAAGTAGATAGGCTGAAGTTACGTAAAGTCGCAGTACCAACGTTTTTCCCGTATATACTGGGTCTCTAACCAAGCTTCCTGGTTCACGGCCTCGTCAGTCATACATTGATGCTTGCAGCTTCAACCTTGACGTAGGTTCATTAGCAACTGTTTGCGATAATGAAAAAATAACGTACAAAATCAGTGCAATAAAGGAATAACTAGGAAAAGTGGGCAGATTGGTTTTCAATTTAATGATAAATCGAACGCAAAGAGTAGTAGTAAAGAGAGTTACAGAGGTTGCCACAGAGAGTTACAGAGGCTGCCACAGAGAGTTACAGAGGCTGCCACAGAGAGTTACAGAGGCTGCCACAGAGTTACAGAGGTTGCCACAGTTACATAGGCTCCCACAGAGAGTTACAGAGGCTCCCACAGAGAGTTACAGAGGCTGCCACAGAGAGTTACAGAGGCTGCCACAGAGAGTTACAGAGGTTGCCACAGAGAGTTACAGAGGCTGCCACAGAGAGAAGCTGTTTTCCAAGGCATGGAACTCGCTCCTTAATTACACCGCCTTTATAACCAAAGCAGTGCTCCCATGGGCAGAGGGAGACGCAGGGAAACCATCACTAGAAGCAACATTAAGACGCCAAGAAACTTAACTTCCCTCATGAATAGCCTTCAGGACGCCGACGCATCTCCCTCACCCCAGTTGACCTCAGAACTATGGCGGACCTGCAACAAGACCGCTCCTATTCATGCGACGCTTTGACCAAATTCCAACTTAATTTCCAGGTATTGCCACAGACCTTAATGTTCAAAAACAGCTGATCGACATGTTAACTCGTAACCTACGGATCTTGGAACAAGAAAATAGTAGTCTTCGTTTATTATAGGAAACCAACATAAAAAAAAAAAAGATAGATAGCCTAGGGCACTCACAATTAGCTCATGAGACAAGCATCCAGGAACTTGAAGAAAACCTTCCTAAGATAACAGAAATGAATGACGACCACAAAGGTATGCAAACAAATGTTGTTAAACATACTGAACAAATAACATCTCTCAACACCCGCATGAAAAAAAAAATTGTACAAGACTGGAAAATTAACATAGATTCACAGATGAGCAATTACTCAGAGAATCCAATGGACGTAATGGAGCAATAACAGTTATCAGCTGGAGTAATATTAAAGAGTCGTCGTTTGCCTGCTGACACAAACCCAAGTACTTAACCAAACCATACCACGGGTGGGGTTCGAACCCGCGGACAGAGAGTCTCAAAACCCCATCCGTGGTATGGTTTGTTTGCAATCGTGTCATTACGATTTAGTGAGTCATGTAGACCCAAGAACTTGCTTGCAACATGCACTACAGGTCATCAAAACTAAGCTGCAGGTTAACATAGTATTCACATCAAGAAGGTCTGTTTGATGAGCAAACCAGCCAAAAGTGTTAAGCTAAGACTACATTCATATGATAGAAAAAGATGTACCTAATTAGTTCTTCTATTGCATTTTGTAATTGTTTTTTTTTTTTAAATAAAAATAAAAATTAGTTCTTCCATCAAAATGAAGTGCTGTGTGTTGATGAGTGCCTGACAAGAAAGTGACACCTATTGTATAGGTTAAGAAAACTCTAACGTGATCATAGGAGAATTTCTTCAATGTTTAACGGCAGAAGGTAACATATTACATACCACGGGTGGGGTTCGAACCCGCGGTCAGAGAGTCTCAGAACTCCAGACCGTCGTGTAAGCCACTGGGCCAGCTAGCTTCAATAAGATTCATCCAGTCATGTTGACGGCTTTGAAGGGGACTTGAGCTAGAGTTCGTCACGGCCATGCTAGCTGGAGATTTTTTTTTTTTTTTTTTTTTTTTACATTTTATTGGGTTGGATCAAATATACATAAAACATGTTCAATAAATAAATGCACCAATAATCACAATACACATATTGCATTATTTATGTCAAAACAATGTCATTAGATACCTATTTCCCCAATTCCCAGAATACTAATTGTCCCTATCACCACCAACATAATACATTACGTATCCTCAGATACTGCCCCATAGTCTCAATTTAACACTGTGATTCTGTTCACATAATACATTATAAGGGCGCACCACCACCTGCAGTGCCATAATATCACCCTTATCCAACCTACATTCACACATGATATCCCGAATATTCCACACATTAATACCTAAAGCGGTGTATACATACATACCTATCATATCTACATTACAATTTATTGTTCCTTAAAATATACTCACACCTCTTACAATTATGAAAATGCACCAACAAACACCTGACCACTACCCCGGTATGCAACAGCACCATTTGTCGTCTTCAGCAACTATGTGCTGATAATCATATACATAGTACAATTTCCAGTCTAATCCCACAGCCAACTAGGGACCCAAATCTGGCTTAATATTTAATAACAAATCTGGCTTAATATTTAATAACATAGTAAACCCAACTCCACACAGAATACAATATTGTTCCACAGCGTACCACCCATAGAGGCCCACACCCTCCATGAGCATGTCCAAAAGATACATGAATAGTGTATCTCCTTCTACTGTACAATCAGACTTGTCTTATCCAACATTACATTGTACCCGATACCACAGTTTACCACACCTCATGTGATAAGTGTTGTATCCAAACATACTGCATACAAACATACCTAATATACTCTCACAGACCTATTCCCTATACCACAGTTATCACCGGTCCTGATACATAATTATCACACTACATATTAGAAGTCTTTACAGTGCTCAATAGTGTGCACCAAGATTACACACATACCAACGTCAACATACATGAACCACATGTTGTATATTGCTTCACCATACCAGACCAGGTCCTAACCATAAGTCCACGGAACTCTTTCCTCCGGTTTCAGTACCTGAGACTTACGCACATATCCATATATAACATATATTAACACACGTTACCCAATTTCACACCCAGCACAAGACAAAGGCAAACCCTTGCTTATCCCAATGACACCCCTCCCCTTTTAAAACCTCGCACTTCCTTTTCCACACTATCCCCTCCCTCACACACAACCATACCATCCATACACAACTACCCCGAACACCCACCAGTCCTCCGTCCCCCAGAGTCAAAAGTCAACCGTCCCCACCCACCCTCCTTCCCTATAAGCACACCACACTAAAGAAACCCCAACCATACGTACCTAAACAAGCGCAGAATCAAGACCCCTTAACCGCCGTAAACCCCTGCCATAAATCTGCCACCCTGAAATTCCTATATCTGCAACTAAAAACTCGAACACAATCCTCCCCATACACCTGCCTGTTTCTACACTTTGTTCTATACATTTTGCCGCCAGAGCCCTAATCCTTTCCCCTATTCCCATTCCCCGCAACCTCCACGACCCACACACAAAATCCACCAAACAATACAGGAGACCCTTCCTATCCTATCAGGAGGCCTGGTCACAGACCGGGCCGTGGGGGCATTGACCCCTGGAATTCTTCCAGGTAGACTCCAGGTATCCCTGCCATCCATTCCTCCCACGTCCAGAAATAACGCCCTCAACACCTATATCCCTCCCCCCCCAAACATGCTAACCACGCACCCCATCCACTCCCTCACCGGCCCCAAAGCTTCACAAAAATATATCGCATGCAACACCGTTTCCAACACACCACACCTCTAACACCACCTGCCATCCTGCACCAACCCCATATTAAATAACACTGCCCTAGAGGCAACTGCCCCATGTAAAAATCTATACATCTGTTCCCAGTCCCTCGCCCTTAACCTAAGCTCCCTAAATCCCCTCCAAATCCTAACCCAGTCATATACCGGAAAAACCGCCGCCCCTTCAACAACCCCTGCCAACTCTCCTAACACCATCATCACTGTTACACTCAACAAATGAGATTCCTCAATTACCATTAAATTCCTCACTAGATCTCGACAGTACTCTAAATCCTTCCCCCCACTACTCACCTACCTCCCGCATAACTCCCTCCACCCCCATCTCCGCCCCTCCCCCCAGACCCCCCTCCTAACTAAACATCGTTTCACATACAAACACACTAATCTTCGCTCCAACCATATTAAACCCAGACCTCCCAGCTCAACCTAGTTCCTTACGATGTCCTTCCGCAACCAATTTCTCCCACCAGCCCAAATATACCTGAAAACCCTATGTTCCAACTCCTTCACGTCCACCTGCAACAAAGGGTATACTCCCACAACATACCAAACTCTGCTATAGATCAACGAATTGACAGCTATTACCATCTGCCGCAATGTCAAATCACCCGGACTCCAGACAGCCATACGTGACATTGCCCTACGCACCCCTGTTCTGAATTCACACCTCGCGCCTGATTCCTATCCCTCATTTATGCAATTCCACATACAGTGATGCTGTCTACCTCATTCCAACCAAACCCCTGACCCAACCTCCCCCCCACCCACGCCCCGATCTTCAGCAATTTCGACTTCGCCTCATTCACTCGCATTCCTGTTGCCACACAAAATATCCCTAAGCACCTTCTAACTGTCTGGAAACCAACCCCCGTCCCTAAAAGCACTGTGGTATCGTCCACATAACCCACAATACCATCTATCCCTCTCCCCTCTACCCCAACCCTACCACCCACTAATCTATAAAAAGGATCTTGCACGCAAGCAAAAAGAATCTGGGACAGGGGACAACCCTGTCGCAAACCCCTGCCCATCCCCACCACCTCCCCAAGTCTGCCGTTCACTTGTATACGTACACACGCACCCTCATATAACACCCTAATCCACTCCACCACCTCCTCTCCAAATCCCTGTCTCCTCATTACCTCAAATAATACCTTCCTTTCTACACTATCATACGTCCCCTTCCAATCCAAAGCTAAGATACCCCCCTTCCATCCTTGAGTTATCTAAAAAATCCTTTATCCTCTCATGACCTCTAATCACTCCTCTGCCCGGTATCCCTCCTTGTCCTTCTGCAATCACCTTTTCAATCACCTTTTTCAATCTGTTACCTAATATTTTTGCAAAAATTTTATAGTCTATGTTCATCAAAACCAAAGGCCTATAATTACTCAGCATATTACCCACCTTTCCTTTCTTTACCAATGCCATCACTCCCATGCCCATCTCTTCCCCCATCTTACTGTCCCTTTTCATTCTATTCATCACCTCCACTACACAATCTTTCACACTATTCCAGTTTTCCCTATAAAACTCGTTCGCCAGACCATCCATCCAGGAGCTTTGCCTTTACTCAGCCCACTCACCGCCTCCCATACTTCCTCTTCACTAATTACCCCCCCATCTCCCTATCCCCTTCCTCCAACCTCCCCAAAATCCCCCATTTAGAATTGCACAAGCATCCACATCCACATCCACACTGCCCAAATACTTTGTAAACCACTTGTCTACATACACCCCGATCGCCTCCGTACTCCTAATATTCATTCCTCACTCATAACCATCCAAACCCTCCTCTACTTCCACACATTCCACTGTCATCCTCTCCCTACAAAATCTACATTTACTTAACACATATTTGGACAGTTTATCCCCCCACACCACATCATCTATACCCGCCTTCATCCTGCACGCCCCAAATCTCTCATTCTGTAGTTCAATCAATCTATTCTTCAAGTCACGTATTTCCCCCGTAACCGCCTGGCCTCCCCTCACATAACAATTCTGTAACAGTCCTTCTATGTATTGTTGTAGCCCATATCTCCCATCCGCCTCCTCCTTACCGCAACATTGGTAATACCTCCGAATTCGCGATTTCCCCACCGACACCCACCAACCCACCAGGTCCTCCGCCCGATGCCCCGACTCCCATAACCTATCCCACCAACCCGTGAACTCCACCCTTTTATATAGGTATAGGGGTTATTTCCAATAACCCCTATACCACTTTGCTACTCCCAACCAGTCCACCTCCACTAACACCCCCCTGTGGTCAGAGAAACCCACATCCAGATAATTAACCCTACCCACTACCACAGCTCCTGAAACATAAATCCTATCTAACCTAGCCCCATAACTTCTCCTAACAAAAGTAAGCTCCCCCATACCTCCAACTCCCACTACATCTCCCAACCCCGCACTTCGTAACAAATCCCTCAGTTCGATCAACACCCCCCTCCTCTGAACTCTACATCCCTCTCCCGAATGACACAATTAAAATCTCCCCCAACCAATGTTACCCCAGGCAATCCCTTGAACGCATAAATCATCACATCCCTAACAAAATCCACCTTCACTCTCCTAGACTGTTCAGCCGGCATATATACTCCTAAGAAACTAACCCTCACCCCACCCACTCTCCCTCTACCCGCACTATCCGCCCCCCTCCACACTCCTCCCAGGCTTATAATTTAAAAGGACTTGATTCTGCCACTGCTACCACCACCCCGCCCTTTAATTTTCCTGACGACCCCGCATACACCCTGTAACCAGCCAATCTTAACTCACTACCACACTTATAATTATGTTCTTGTAGAAAAGCCACTGTTACACCATACCTCCTCAATGTACACTCAACCCATGCCCTTTTAATCTCCGCTTTCAGACCGTTGACATTTAATGTTAGACACTTGAATATAACTGCAAAGGTTTGCCCTTAGGCCGCGATGGAGGCTGTGAGATGACCTTTCCCTTACCGCCAGTTTTACGTACCTGCTTCCCACCCTTGATATTTTCTCTCTCATTTAAGTCTCCCAGGTCCTTTCTCGCCACCTCCACCATCGACTTTTTACCTGTCCTCTGTGCTGGGGTTATCTCCTCTTCACTATCTGTCACTGTGCCCGGCCTCTTCCTCGATCCAGTCACCACATCCATACTGTCCTCCCTCTCAACACTCTCAACACTCTCCGGTTGATGTACCTCAACCGTGATCTGCTCACATACCAAAGCCTGCTGCTCAACACCACCACACCCACTGCCTCATCCAACTCTGCACATGTCTCCACACTGAGAACTGGTAGAGGGTCATTCAATATGTCTCTTAACACCTCCTCCAATGGTGTATCCTCTCCACTGCGCAGGTGCGATCCACCACCAGCAGGAACCTCCTGCGCAGACTCCACTGGCAACGTATGACATACCTCCTTCGACCCGTCAACAATTTCACTCCATAATTATGTCCAGTGTCCTTAGCATCCACTGTATTCACCACCTCCTTGTGTGTTTGTACATCCTGTCCACGCCGCCCTGCATCAGCCCGTTGTCCCGTCCTGCGCATGCAATCAGCCGCTACATACTCGTATGCACTACACAACCTGCAGGTCCTCCGCTGTCCCATATACGTGACGTACACCTGTGTCCTGAATGCCGGCATGATGACGTAAGATGGTATAGGCCAACGTAGTGTCATCTTTAGAGAGTATGACCCCTCGAAGAGGCCCACCAGTGGTCCCTCACTCCACTTTCCTGCCATGGCAGCATGTACAATCCCGTTGTCACCAAATATTTCACTGAGATCGACAGGGCCCGCTTCAAACGGTACATTCTTAAACCTAATCCACGAGTAAGTCTGCGAAACGTCCTTCAGACGTACCTGTAGGCCAGAATGAACCGTATAGACCCTGTCCTGATGCTGGTCCACGAGCCTCTCATACACCTCGGCTGTTAAGAGTTTTACAAATACTCTATTAACACCGGTAAGTGCTACTCCATACAATTCTTCTGTGGCCAATCCATAGACGTCTTTTAAAATATTCGGAAGTACCGTAGCTGCCGTAGCTGGGTGCAATACCCCAGTCACCATATCTATACAGACGGTGTTTACTCTGCGTCTGCTCGCTGTCGCCATCTTCACTGAAAATCTAGTTGTTGTTGAGAACCGCTAGGTGGCAGCCCTGGGAACAGCACACCCGCACCCGACAAGAGCTGGGTGGCCAATGATGCTGGAGATTCGTCTGTAAAAACTTGCATTTGTGGACACAGTGGTGCCTATGCTAACTTTCCTATGGTGTAGAAATATACCTAGTTGGATGAATCTTATTGAAGCTAGCTGGCCCAGTGGCTTATGCGACGGTCTGGAGTTCTGAGACTCTCTGACCGTGGGTTCGAACCCCACCCGTGGTATGTGGTTTGTTTGCAATCGTGTCATTACGATTTCGTGAGAAGGTAACATCATAGTCAAAATAGTCATCCTCAGATCGCTTGTATGAAATAACTAATGAACATGACCTAACAATATTGCTTAGTGATGCTGACTTGAGACTAAATAATCCACTGCTCATACCTACACTATACCATATAAAGTGCATTGTACCTACCTCATTGAAGTGCTCTAATTAGCGCCATTCTTCACTTGTTTGTTATTAATTAATTATTTGGTTCACTACTCGCTGATTGTTATCCTCCAGTCAGACCTTTGTGATATACTCATACTCTCCTTATTAACCTTTGTAATATATACTCTTACTCTCCTTATTAACCTTTGTTTGACTCCCTTTTTTATTTCAGATATTCCTATTGCCATTTTATATTCTGTTTTCTAGTTCTTTGCGTATCATCTTACCTTGTACTTAATAGCATTATTTTTATTTGATTAACTCAAACTTTTTGACTAAATTGTCTTTCAACTCAGTCACTGACAACTGCAGTTATATGTTAATAATCATAAAATAAAATTCGGCTCACTGATATCTTTACCGTGTCCACTATATTGCAAAACCTGCCTCGTTCACTGCTTTCATAATCCCACCTCACAGTTCATGAATACTGATTTAAATCTCCTTCGTAATCAATATCCCAAGCAATATCTCTCTAGAAGTAACTGTCTCTACTACAGTGCCAGGAACATATCAGTTTTCAACTACAATATTAGATCTCTGAGTAAGCACTGTGACCACCTTCTGGCACTCTTAGAGTCTCTAACTTCAAACATCACTTACTGAAACCTGGGTTAAGCATGACACAACAGATATCTATATTCTACGAGGCTACTCAGCCTTTCACAACTGTAGGCCTCATAAAATGGTGGGTGGAATTGTCATCAACTATTCTAGTTAACTATTATGTAATAACTCTACTTGTTTCATTGATGAATATGATGAATATATAATTGCTAACTTCTCAACAAAAAAACTTAAGGACTCCCATTACAGTTGGTTTAATCTACAGTTTACCACAAGATAATATCCCTAACTTTAGTGACAATCTTAAAAAGCTAATAAGTAACAAGCAACTAAATAAACATTACCTATTACTCACCTGGGGTATACCTGGAGGGTGTTCCGGAGGGTCAATGCCCCCGTGGCCCAGTCCATGGCCATACCTCCGGGTGAATCAGGGCCTGATCCACCAGGCTGTCACTGCTGGCCGAACGCAAATGAACATACGAACCACAGCCCGGCTGGTTAGGTATTGACTTTAAGTGCCTGTCCAGCTCCCTCTTGAAGACAGCCAGGAGTCTATTGGTAATTCCTTTATGTATGCTGGGAGGCAGTTGAACAGTCTTGGTTCCCTGACACTTACTGTGTTGTGTCTTGGAGCCTCTGCTTTTCATTGGGGGGGAATGTTGCATCGCCTGCCGAGTCAGTTGCTTTAGTAGGGAGTGATTTCTTTGTGTAGATTTGGGACTAGTCCCTCTAGAAATTTCCAAGAGTATTATGATGTATCTTTCTCGCCTACACTCCAAACAGTATAGGTCAAGGGACTTCATCCGTTCCCAGTAATTGAAGTACTTTATTGTACTTATATGTGCAGCGAAAGTTATCTGTATATTTTCAAAGTTTGCAATTTCGCCTGCCTTGAAGGGGGCCATTAGTGTACAGCGAGACTCCGGCCTAGAGAGAACAAACGATTTGAAGTGAATCGCCATTGGCTTGGCGTCCCTAGTTTTGAAGGGTATTATCCTTGGCTTAGCCGAGGAGGCTAAGAAGAACTCATTGCTTATACTAGCTATAACGAAACCAACAAGTGTACCGAGACGCGTGCCGGCTTACTGCCTGTATCAGTTTGCTCTCTATGTTTCTCTCCCTCCATTTGAATGTCAGTTTTCCCAGTACATTTCCTTGTGATTAAAATCACCTACAATCTGTTGTGTTGCTCGGATCTTGCTGTCTATGTTGCCTTCTCTAAAATTTGCACTGTACAGTGCTAGTCTCGGCATTATGCCGGGGCACTCACCCGGCATAATGCCATGACTAGCACTGTATCTCTGTTGTTTTCATCACGCTCATGCCTGCGTCTCCTTAAGTTCAGTACTCACCTAATTCACCTAATTGTGGTTGCAGGGGTCGAGACTCAGCTCCTGGCCCCGCCTCTTCGCTGTCTGCTACTGGGTCTCTGCTCTCCCTGCTCCATGAGCTTTATCATACCTTGTCTTAAAACTATGTATGGTTCCTGCCTCCACTATATCTTTCTCTAGACTATTTCACTTCCTGACTACTCTGTGGCTGAAGAAATGCTTCCTGACATCCCTTTGACTCATCTGAGTCTTCAGCTTCCAGTTGTGTCCCCCTGTTTCTGTGTTCCCTCTCTGAAACATCCTGTCACTGTCTACCTTGTCAATTCCCCGCAGTATTTTGTATGTCGTTATCATGTCTCCTCTGACCCTTCTTTCCTCCAGTGTTGTTAGTCCTATTTCCCTCAATCTTTCTTCATAAGACAGACCCCTGAGTTGTGGAACTAACCTTGTCGCAAACCTTTGCACTTTCTCTAGTTTCTTTACGTGCTTGACCAGGTGTGGGTTCCAGACTGGTGCTGCATATTCTAGTATGGGCCTGACGTACACGGTATACAGTGTCTTGAACGATTCCTTGTTAAGGTAACGGAACGCTAATCTTAGGTTTGCCAGTCGCCCATATGCTGCCGCAGTTATCTGGTTGATGTGTGCCTCCGGAGACGTGCTTGGCGTTATACTCACTCCAAGGTCTTTCTCCTTTGCCGAGGTTTGTAGCCTTTGTCCGCCTAGCTTGTACTCTGTCAGCGGTCTTCTTTGCCCTTCTCCGATCCTCATGACTTTGCATTTGGAGGGATTGAATTCGAGAAGCCAATTGCTAGACCAGATGTCGAGCTTGTCCAGGTCTGTTTGAAGTCCTGCCTGGTCCTCTTCCGATGTGATTCTCCTCATTATTTTCACATCATCCGCGAATAGAGACACTTCTGAGTCTATCCCGTCCGTCATGTCATTTACATATACCAGGAATAACACTGGTCCTAGGACTGACCCCTGCGGTACACCGCTCGTCACAGGCGCCCACTGTGATACCTCACCACGCACCATGACCCGTTGTTGCCTCCCTTTGAGGTATTCCCTGATCCATTCCAGTGCCCTTCCTGTTATACCTGCTTGTTCTTCCAACTTCTTTACTAATCTCATGTGAGGAACTGTGTCGAAGGCCTTCCTGCAGTCCAGGAAAATGCAATCAACCCACCCTGCCTGGTTATAAACCAGTTACAATTACCTTGTGTGTCCTAGTCGTTGTTTCCCACCTCTGAATCAATACACTTCTCGTCTTGTTCCTCTGGGTGTCCAAAAATCAGGATACAATTCTTGCTTTCTGCTGTATGAGTCACTTTCCTTCGTCTTTGCTTATTTATAGCAGCCTCCTTCTTGCCAGTACCTGCCATTCTAACTCAACAAGCACTCCTCTATGATCTGAAAAACCTACATCCACACTCTGCACTTTCACCCCATTTATAACCTTGGATACGTATATCCTGTCTAAACGTGCCTCATAACCCCTCCTCACAAAAGTATGCTCAACCTGGTAGCTATCACGCTGCACCACATCCACCACACCCACTACCCCTAAAACATCCCTCAAAACCCCCAGTTCACATCCCGCACCCCTTGGCTCAACATCCTTTCTCCTTATCACGCAATTCCAATCGCCACCAATAACAGTTATTAAAGGTAAACCTCGCAGATGGAAAACTAGCTCCTCACGAACAAAATCCTCTTTCGTTTTCCTACAATTAACTGCTGGCAGATAAACACCTTGTTCTCACCCCAATACCCTTCTACTCTTACCACCTTACCCCCACCCCCCTCCTCCCAGGTCAATAGACGGAAAGGGCTGGACTCTCGAACACCTACAGCCACCCCACCCTTGAATCTGTCCGAGCTCCCTGCATACATCTAAAACCCATTCAATCGTAATTCACACCCCAATCGGAAATTATGCTCTTGTATAAAACATAAATCAATATTTAAACGCTTAAAAGTGACCTCAACCCATCTTCGCTTGACCTCAGACTTGATGCCGTTTGTATTCATAGTAAGACACCTGAAGGTTGCATAGGTGGCTTTCCTCTGTGCCTCTGCAGTTTCTGTACACTTGCCTTTACAACACCTACTTTCCCCACTCTATCTCCATTTCTATCACCATCCAAGTCAGCATACCTTTTACGCTCCTGGCCCTCTTCCCTTCTCTTTACCCCCCCCCTTGGCACCCCTTGCCACCTCAACCCAAGTCTTCTTAGGCCTCTGGGCAGGCGTAAGGACATCGTCCCCTTCCGATCCACTCGGCCTCTTCCGAGAGCTCTCAGACGCCTCCATATCCTCATTCCCGTTATGATGATGCACCTCTACATCCACCACCTGCACTGATAAAGGAGAACTCTCTACCTCTTTCCCCACACACTGCCCTATAATACTCTCCACAACCTCCCCAGACTCTACATCACCTGGCAAGCCTTCCGCTTGTGAGGACCCTATATCCAAAGGGCTGTCCAACAGCTTCTGAAGATCCTCCAGGATTGGTGCATCCAGACCCATATCCAACACAGCACGCCCTGTTGACTCCACTCCTCCCTCAGAATCGTGACTCTCCGCAGCCAGCGGTATAGTATATACACGCTCCTCCTCAACATCCATGATGTCACTCCACTTTACTGATGTTACCACGCCCACGTCCTCTTGACTCGTCACCACATCATTAACCTTCGTTTCATTGTCAGGTTGTTGATATGGCTGATGAATCTTCCTGTGGTCACAATCCATTGCCATGTGACCCACTGATCTGCAGATACGACACGTACGCAGCTGTCCGGCGTAGGTGACATACACCTGTGTGCGGAAGTCTTCCATAACTACGTAGGACGGTATTTGTCTCCTTCAACGTAAAAGAACCCTCAAGGAAACCAGTATAAAGTCCGTCTCCATCGTCCAACAGTAGCCTCATGTATTACGCCATACTGTCCAAACGTGTCCCTGATGTCCTGCACTCCAGCCTCGAATGGAACATTACGAATTTTTATCCAGGAATAGTAGCTTGACACATCATTCATACGCACATCTACTCCAGGGTTGACCTCATACCGGCGCTCTTGATGCCGCTCCACCACACGATCATAAACACTAGTAGTTAACATCTTCACAAAGATTCTTGTGGCCCCATTCAAAGATATGTCATATATTTCATCATGAAGAATCCCGAATGTGTCTCGAATAATGGCTGGTAAGAGCACGTCTGCATTGTTAGGATATATGGCGCCTTTCAGCAACTCAATGCATACGGTATTCACCCGGCGTTTACTCCTCTCCGCCATTTTGTGAAAACAACACAAGTTCCACAATCGACCACCAGGGACTGCTCAGCAACACCCTCTCGCTGTGAGAGCTGAGCAGGTACTGTGAACCCAAACTATTCCACTTCCTGACCACTCTGTGACTGAAGAAATACTTCCTAACATCCCTGTGATTCATCTAAGTCTTCAACTTCCAACTGTGTCCCCTTGTTGCTGTGTCCCATCTCTGGAACATTCTGTCTCTGTCCACCTTGTCAATTCCTCTCAGATTTTATATGTCGTTATCATGTCTCCCCTAACCCTTCTGTCCTCCAGTGTTGTGTGTGTGTGTGTGTGTGTGTGTGTGTGTGTGTGCGTGTCTGAGTGTGTATGTTAAAGTATTATCGTGGACACTTGAGACTGAGTATGGCTTCGTTGGTAAAAATATTAGAAAATCCTCTGTGAGGATAGAGAGAAAAACATGGGTGGAGCAGAAGCAGCAGCAGCAACAGCAGCAGCACGCAGCTAACAACGCAGCAGCAGCGTAACAAAGCAGCAGCAACAGCGCAGTAACACAGCGACAACGCAGCGTAACACAGCGCGAAACACAGCAGCAGTAACAGCAGAGTAACAAGCAGCGTAAACAGCAGCAGTGACAACAGCAGGTAACAACGCAGCAGTAACAACAGCAGCAATAAAGCAGCAGTAACAACAGCAGCAGTAACAACAGCAGAAAAAGCAGATAACAGCAGCAACGCAGCAGCAACAGAAGCAGTCAGCAAAGTAACAACAGCAGCAGTAACAACAACGCAGCAGAGTAACAACACAGCAGCAGTAACAACAGCGAACAACGCAGGTAACAACGCAGCAGTAACACAGCAGCAGTAACAACAGCAGGTGACACAGCAGCGTAACAACAGCAGCAGTAACAACAGCAGCAATAACAACAGCAGCAGTAACAACAGCAGCAGTAACAACAGCAGCAGAAACAACAGCAGCAGTAACAACAGCAGCAGCAACAGCAGCAGTAACAACGCAGAAAGTAACAACAGCAGAAGACAACAACAGCTGAAACAGCAGCAGTAACAACAACAGCAGCAGCAGTAACAACAGCAGCAGAAACAGCAACGGTACATATGATACAAAACTCATCAGTTCGAGCGCTGACGCCACAAATCAGTTCCGGTAGCTTTGACTGCCTCTAGCTAGGTCATAGGCGAGGAAATTAGAGCTGGCCATGGAGAACCACCACTGGTCAGTCCCAATATCACACCACCCGGGTATCCATTTAGTTATATACCTCAGCTTAATGCTTCTCCACCATTCCATACCCAACTCTTTAACTCCCCTTGCCCCCACCATTTAGCAGACAGAACCAGGACCAGTGACTAGGTAACAGTGGTATATCTGGGAGTTTCGGAATGCTATCCAAGTCAATTATGTCTAGTCAAATCTGAGATGGACCAGTAAAGAAATTAGGTTATCCGCCATGAATAGCCCAGAAAGGAGAGAGTAGCAATAAGATTAAATAGAATAACTAATACTCCCATTATTTCCATAAGGATAACTGATGCTAATGTAACTGCTATGGTAGATACAGGAAATACAGTTACATTAATTTCACAGAGAACTCTGCAAGCTATAGGTGTGAAATAAGACCAGATCAGACGATGTACTAAGATATTGCAGTCTTACTCAGGTCACCATCTGACGTGAAGGGTTCAGTACTTTTGAGGGTGCACGTTTGTCCACCGATAAAGTTTCGATCGATTTATGCCTAGCTTAGGGAGGGTGTGCCTGAGCCAGAGCTATATCTGGACTCATACGACTGTTCATTGCTCCTGGGGCTGGGAGATCTGCAGACCAAATGGGCCAGCCTCTACGGTAGGTGGATGTGGTAGCCCGGGGACGTTCAGGATGAGAGTCGTACCTCCTCGAACGTTGGTGCGAGTACCGACAGGATCCAAGCTGTGGCCACATTGACATGCTAATCTGATCCAGAAGAAGAGATAGTTCACTTTTTTATTATGTGTCAGATAAATATATGGATATAGATGTTGTAGGTGGAATCTGATAGCAGGGCAGTTGTGGTATGCCGAGCAGGATATGATTCAGTGGGGGACAGGAGTCCTTAGAAATATGCTATTGTAGGGGATTGGCAAAGTTCAGATGATAAGTAAGGAGAAGATAATAATGTCCAGATTAGAAAAACTTTAGAAATTGAACCATACAATTGTGCTAACTTGCCAGTGGGTAATTTAAAACCACAAACTCTATATTTATATAAAAGATCTTGGACATAAAATGGAGAAAAGAAAGTTTTAAGTGTACCCGCTATGGTATGTATGTCTGATGCTGTACGCTCGCTCATCGACTACGGGGCGCTTGCTCTGGTTCATGCCAGGCCCACGAACATCAAGTGTCTCTGTGTGGTCCAGAACACAGGTGTACGGGCCATGCTGGGGGCGCCTAGGTGGGCCAATGCTGTGTCGCTGAACTTCGAGGTGCAGCTGCAGCCTCTTGAGGACAGGATCCAACTTGTAGCTGCCAAGAGGATAGCAAAGTACCTCCGCCTCCCGGGAGCTGACAAACTGATGAGGGATATACGGGTCCACCAGGGACATGTCGTACCAATGCACCGCGGCCGCCGGTGGTTGTGGTCAGTTGCAGATGCCACAAGGAATCCCCTGCCCATGCCATTGCTCCAGGATGGAGGCTGCGACAGACCTGCAGCGAACTACACGGTGCCGCCCCCTTGGGAGCCAGAGCTGTTGGCAGTGCACTGGACAGCCCTACCAGGCAGCAAAGGGCATTGTCCCCAGCACATTCTGCAACATCTTGCTTCAGCTGGCATTGTGGGTGTGAAAAGCCCTGGGTGTGTGCCATATTTCACTGATGGCTCCAGAGACCCAGAGGCGGGCCGCACAGCTGCTGGGATGTTGCACAGCAATCTGACAGCAGGTTGGCGCCTTCCAGACCATTGCACCATACTCCAGGCTGAACTATATGCCTTTCAACAAGCACTGCAGCATGCACTTGCAAACCATCAGCATCCTCCCGTCATCCATGTTGATTCCAAGTCAGCAATCCTGGCAATTCTGCACAAAGAGCCAAGGGACAACATACACTTACTCACGTCCATTCGGGGCGACCTGCAGACGCTCATGGCCCAGGGTCGCAGAGCCACCATCAACTGGATCATGAGCCATGTGGGTATCCCAGGCAATGATGCAGCAGATGAGGCTGCTAAGGCCGCAATGCTCGAGGCACAGCCACGTGTTGCAATCTCCATCAGCCTCAGCCAGATTATGATATGGGCTACCAGTGCGGCCAGGCGCCTACTTCATGATCCTGGGGATTCCCGGAGCTGCCGCTGGTATAACAGGGCGACTCACAGGGCACCCCATCCAACCATTCGGAAGCAGGCCAGGGAGCTGCGGGTGGCTGTCCACCGCCTGCGCTTAGGGTATCCCACCGCTGCTCGGATGATTGAACGGGCAAGAGAGGAGCTCTGTGCCCACTGTGACCAGATGGTTTCGACACCCCTGGTGCACTACCTGATGGACTGCCCACATTGTCCCTTCGCCGCAGACACTTCCCGATGACCCCGGTGGGGCGGGCTCGGGAAGATGAGGCGGCACATCTGGTCTACTCTGCTGTCAAAGGTTTGGAGACCTTACTCCCAGTCATTGCACGTCACCCGCCCCCCCCCCCCCGCTGACGTTGCTGTGAAGGCCTGCTGAGAGCCTCCGCTGCACCTTGCACCAACCACCATTGGAGCGACTACCTTTTGGGACGTCGTTTGTCCATAGATTCGGGGAGGACCCCTCTTCCCACCAAAGGAATACCACACATGTACCTTTAACGTCGATACATGACACTTCCCTACCGGGGAGCCGATGCCGGGTCGCCAAATTGGAAGAGACCGGCAAATCACATAGAATAGAATATAAAATGTCTGATGATGAAGGTAGTGTCCCTACCTCTTAGAAATATGAACAATAGAAGATTAAAAATTAAACTTGGAACTATTGTTGCTCACTATATGCCACTGGATGATAGTCAAGTAGAATATAAATTATTGTTTGATGACGAAGGGTACAGTACGAGGAGAAACACTTTACGCTGGCTTGTATGGAATTATGTTAAGCTGTGTCCCAGTCATTATGAAAATGTTAAGGATGCAATTGAGGGACAGGATCGTACATGTCAAGTGATATTGTAGACTGTACGATATGTAATCCCAGTGTACAGGTCGCCAGTATAACTCCACCTATTATTGATAACGCTATGTTACCTCACAGTGATCAGACGCCTGTTGCTCAAACACGGAGAGAGAGAGATTGGTATCATTGTTACAAGAGTTAAAGTTAGATCCACTTAATAGCAAGGAACAGAAGAAATTAAAGGATTTATTGCTGTCATTTGATGAGCTATTCATTCTAGATGATTCCGAGTTGGGAAAAATCAACGCGTCTGATGCTCAGATCCTCATGACTGATAATGACTGTCGAAATGCCACTGTATATACACCCCGAGTAAGATAAAGAGATAATTAGGAGTATGATAGAGGAGATGCTGAACAAAATGGTTATTGAGGACTCAGTTGCAACATATTTAGCCCCCATAGTCCTAGTGAGCAAACCTGACTATCGAGGTGTGAATAACAATATTAAGCAAGATATTCAACCTCTGCCAAGATTGGATGAGATGGTAGAAAATGTAGCAGGGAAAAAGTTCTGTGACTCTAGATATGAAAGAATATTATCAGGTTCAGCTAGAAGAAAGTTCGAGGGATATTACTACCTTCTCAGATGGAAATAACCTATATAGATTTAGACGACTACCATTTGGGTTGTCAGTAGCACCCGCAATTTTCACCAGAGTAATGCAGGAAGTCCTGAGACCTTTAAGCAAGCAGGGATGGATAAGAAACTATTTTTACGATGTAATTTTGTATGCAGATACCTTTGAGGAACTGGAACAAAGAATAGCTTTAAATTTATGAGGATGCAAGAGATAGGACTGAAGTTAAACATATCTATGTGTCATTTTGCCCAACAATCTATCTATTTTGCCCAACAATCTATCAATCTGGGACATGTTGTTTCAGAGGAAGGAATTGAACCTGACCCCAAGAATTTACAAGGCATTAGAGATATAGTGCCATCCACAACTCAGAGACAAGCAAGACGTTTCATAGGAATGTGTGGGTTATATCGTAAACTTATCAAATATTTTGCAAAGACTGCGGCACCCTTAACTCATTTGATGGGTAATAATGTAAAATTTGTATGGAGCCAGGAATGTGAGGAAGCTTTTAATATGCTGAAACAAACATTGATGGAAGCTCCTATTTGAATAAAGAGTTTGAGTTACACACAGATGCAAGTGATCAACATACTGGTGCGGTATTAATGCAGAAAGGGGATACTCATTTACAGGCTATAGGGAATTTCTCTAAGAAATTAAACCATACAGAGAAACGCTATTCAGTTACAGATAAAGAGGCACTAGCAGATACTTTGAGTAGACCCAACTATACAGATTGCAAAATTCATGACTCCTGTCAGTTAAGAGGAATAGATGTGTCCAAACTTTCCAGGGAAGAACTGATACGGGAACAGAGGAGAGAGTCCACAGTGGAAAGAGCTCATTTCTTATTTTCATGGAAAATCAATCCCTAAGAAAGTTCTAGGACATAGATCATTAGCATGTTTTGAGATACAAGATTATGTTTTTTTATATGAGATGGGAAGAATTTAAGAATCTCACCTATTCTGTTGTTATCCCAAAGTCTATGATTCAGGAAGTTTGTGCTCTGGTGCACAATGATAATCATCTAGGAGAACACAAGACTGAACGAAAAGCACAATTTTTTATTGGCCAGGAATGTGGCGTGATATTGTAGAATGTGTAAGATCGTGTGCTACTTGCCAGGAATATAGGACTACAGGTGCAGTTGTGAGAAAATGGCAGGAATTACCAGTTGCGGAAAAAAGGGAAAAAGAGTTGCAATATAGGTATTGTCTGACCATGATTGATAATTTTTCAAGATTTTTTGAGAGTGTACCCTGTTAGGAACAAAACTACCAAGGATATCCTCAAAGAATTTCATAAGGACACCTGTGTGTTTGGTAGTAATGGATAACGGAAGTGAGGTTATCATGCAGAATTTAAAGACTTTTGTAAGGGGGCAAGTTTACCTTACCACCCTCAAGGAAATTCTGTATTAGAGAGGACTCATAGAACCTTGAAGTCAGTGCTAGCAAAACTTTGTAATGACCATCCTAACATACGGCCAAAATGCTTGTATCAGACGGTGAAGGCTTTAAATGAGGCTGTCCATACTTCTCTAGGTACGTCGCCTTTTTGTGCTCAATTTGGGTACCACCCGTCCAACATCCCAGAAGACGAGCCGAGTTTGTCCATGCACCATGATCAGTGGGAACACGCTATTAAGAGACACTCTCAAGTTGAAAACCAAAGAGTATCTGACCAAGGCTAACAGGGAAAGACAAGATCAAATTATAGGTCCAGGGGTATTAATTTGGATTTCTAATGAGGATCCTAAGACGGGAACGTCTAGAATACTAAACTTCAAATGGATTGGAACATATCGTGTGGAAAGTGTGTTGAGGGGTTCCACTAGCACGTTGAGAGACAACACAATAAGCGTCAAGGGCCCAAGACTGTTCAACTGCCGCCCAGCACACATAAGGGGGATTACCAATAGGCCCCTGGCTGTCTTCAAGCAGGCACTGGACAGGCACCTAAAGTCGGTACCTGACCATCCAGGCTGTGGTCCGTACGTTGGACTGCGTGCGGCCAGCAGTAACTGCCTGGTTGATCAGGCTGTTACTGCTGATCATCCAACATGAGGCCTGGTCACAGACCGGGCCGCGGGGGCGTTGACCCCTGGAACTCTCTCCAGGTAAACAAGTAATGTTATGAACTAATAAACCCATTGGATGGAACAGTAGTAAAGAGGGTTCAGAAAAAGTTAAAGTGTATAAGGAAAGGGCAGAAATTGTAGAGGAACTTGAGGAAAGTTTGGGTCAGGAAGAACAGGAAGAAAGGTTACCGCCTAGAACTATAAGACCATTTGTGAGATTAGGATGGGACTAAGTCTTTAACCAACCCGTAGCTGACTATGTAGAGAGGAGAGTGGTAATTGCATTTTTGTATTTGTGTGAGGAATTATGATGTTAACTTTTTGTGTTTTGAAGATGATTTATTATATTTTTTTATTATTAACACATCGGTCGTTTCCCACCAAGGCAGAGTGGCCTGAAATAAGAAAAGCTTTCTCCATCATTCACTCCATCACTGTTTTGCCAGAGGCGTGCTTACACTGCAGTTATAAAACTGCAACATTAACACCCCTCCTTCAGAGTGCCGGCACTGTACTTCCCATCTCCAGGACTCAAGTCCGGTCTGCCGGTTTCCCTGAATCCCTTCATAAATGTTACCTTGCTTACACTCCAACAGCACGTCAAGTCCTAAAAACCATTTGTCTCCATTCGCTCCTATCTAACATGCACACGCACGCTTGCTGGAAGTCCAAGCCCCTCGCTCACAATCCTCCTTTACCCCTCCCTCCAACCTTTCCTAGGCCGACCCCTACCCCACCTTCCTTCCACTCCACATTTATACACTCTCGAAGTCATTCTGTCTCGTTCCATCCTCTCTACATGTCTCTACGTGATTTAGTGTTCAGTTAAAATTGTTTAGAAAGATATAGAGTGGACTTGTTTGGAAGATTTTGTGCTTAGTACGTATTCAATTTCTTTTATTATACTCGAATACCGCCATACAGGAATGTGTACCCTAATTTATGATGCTATAATGGTGTCTGTTGCCACAGATATGTCAGCTGTGAAGCGACACCTCCCATTTTTGGAGCCTCTTTCATGTACATGGGAGAATGTATTTTTTCTTTGTTTTCTATATGATGTTGAATGATGTGTATGAGGAATGTGTCAGGATTTCCCGTCCCTGAAAACGTGCTGATTGTTGTTGATAAGCTGATTTCTTTCTAGGTGTTCCACCACTCTTCTCCTGATAATCTTCTCCATGACCTTGCATACTATACATGTCAGTAACACTGGTCTGTACTTTAATGCTTCGTGTCTGTCTCTTTTTTTAAAAATTGGGACTACATTTGCTGTCTTCCATACCCTCAGGTAGTCGCCCTGTTTCGATAGATGTGTTGAAGATTGTCGTTAGTGGCTCACATAGCACCTCTGCTCCCTCTCTCAAGACCCATGGAGAGATGTTATCTGGCTCCATCACCTTTGAAGTATCTAGCTCACTTAGAAGCCTCTTCACTTCTTTCTCGGTTGTGTGTATTTCATTCAGCACTTAATGGTATATCCCTTGTTGGTGTACACCCCTATTTTGATTTCCCGGAGTCCTTTCTCTCTCCACTGTAAATACTTCCTTAAATCTTATGTTGAGCTCCTCACATACTTCTTGGTCGTTTCTTGTGAGCTCCCCACCTTCCTTCCTCACCCTGATGACCTGGTCCTTGACTGTTGTCTTCCTCCTGATGTGGATATACAACAACTTCGGGTCAGACTTGAATTTTGATGCTATGTCGTTTTAGTACTATCGCTGGGCCTCCCTCATTATCTGTGCATACTCGTTTCTGGCTCTTCAACTAATCTCTTTATTTTCCTTGATCCTTTGTCTTCTGTATTTTTTCTATTCTCTAGTACACTTAGTTTTTGCCTCCTGCCTCTCACAACTACTGGACCATTATGACATGGTCTTGGATGGTCGCTCCTGCCTCTCACAACTACTGGACCATTATGACATGGTCTTGGGTGGTCGCTCCTGCCTCTCACAACTACTGGACCACTATGACATGGTCTTGGATGGTCGCTCCTGCCTCTCACAACTACTGGACCATTATGACATGGTCTTGGATGGTCGCTCCTGCCTCTCACAACTACTGGACCATTATGACATGGTCTTGGATGGTCGCTCCTGCCTCTCACAACTACTGGACCACTATGACATGGTCTTGGATGGTCGCTCCTACCTCTCACAACTACTGGACCATTATGACATGGTCTTGGGTGAGTCCTCCTGCCTCTCACAACTACTGGACCATTATGACATGGTCTTGGATGGTCGCTCCTGCCTCTCACAACTACTGGACCATTATGACATGGTCTTGGGTGGTCGCTCCTGCCTCTCACAACTACTGGACCACTATGACATGGTCTTGGATGGTCGCTCCTTCCTCTCTCAACTACTGGACCACTATGATATGGTCTTGGATGGTCGCTCCTGCCTCTCACAACTACTGGACCACTATGACATGGTCTTGGGTGGTCGCTCCTGCCTCTCACAACTACTGGACCATTATGACATGGTCTTGGATGGTCGCTCCTACCTCTCACAACTACTGGACCATTATGACATGGTCTTGGGTGGTCGCTCCTGCCTCTCACAACTACTGGACCACTATGACATGGTCTTGGATGGTCGCTCCTGCCTCTCACAACTACTGGACCATTATGACATGGTCTTGATGGTCGCTCCTGCCTTTCACAACTACTGGACCACTATGACATGGTCTTGGATGGTCGCTCCTGCCTCTCAGAACTACTGGACCACTATGACATGGTCTTGGATGGTCGCTCCTGCCTCTCACAACTACTGACCACTATGACATGGTCTTGGATGGTCGCTCCTACCTCTCCAACTACTGGACCACTATGACATGGTCTTGGATGGTCGCTCCTGCCTCTCACAACTACTGGACCACTATGACATGGTCTTGGATGGTCGCTCCTACCTCTCAACTACTTGACCACTATGACATGGTCTTGGGTGGTCGCTCCTGCCTCTCACAACTACTGGACCACTATGACATGGTCTTGGATGGTCGCTCCTGCCTCTCACAACTACTGGACCATTATGACATGGTCTTGGATGGTCGCTTCTGCCTTTCACAACTACTGGACCACTATGACATGGTCTTGGATGGTCGCTCCTGCCTCACAACTACTGGACCACTATGACATGGTCTTGGATGGTCGCTCCTGCCTCTCACAACTACTGGACCACTATGACATGGTCTTGGATGGTCGCTCCTACCTCTCTCAACTACTGGACCACTATGACATGGTCTTGGATGGTCGCTCCTGCCTCTCACAACTACTGGACCACTATGACATGGTCTTGGATGGTCGCTCCTACCTCTCTCAACTACTGGACCACTATGACATGGTCTTGGATGGTCGCTCCTGCCTCTCACAACTACTGGACCACTATGACATGGTCTTGGATGGTCGCTCTTCCTCTCAACTACTGGACCACTATGACATGGTCTTGGATGGTCGCTCCTGCCTCTCACAACTACTGGACCACTATGACATGGTCTTGGATGGTCGCTCCTACCTCTCTCAACTACTGGACCACTATGACATGGTCTTGGATGGTCGCTCCTGCCTCTCACAACTACTGGACCACTATGACATGGTCTTGGATGGTCGCTCCTACCTCTCTCAACTACTGGACCACTATGACATGGTCTTGGATGGTCGCTCCTACCTCTCTCAACTACTGGACCACTATGACATGGTCTTGGATGGTCGCTCCTGCCTCTCTCAACTACTGGACCACTATGACATGGTCTTGGATGCACTGGAGGACAGAATGCAGACTGAGAAGTGTAATACCACGTAAAATGCTTGATAAATAAATAACAGGAAAAGTGGACGATGGTTCTTTAACTTTCTAAGCAAAAGAACACAAAGTATGCAGAGTAAAGTATGATGCATAGATGTAAGCCATATAGCACCGTGTCTTACAATGCTGGAAGTCTCAATGAGGATACTGTAAGTCTCCAAGCGGACATCAACCAAGTCTTCAAATGGGCCACAGAAAGCAATATAGAAGTCAGAGATGTCAAATTTCAATTATTCCTCTATGGAAAATCTGAGGAAATAAAAACTAAATCGGAATATAAAACAAATTCCAACCGCATAATAGAGCGATAAACTAATGTGAAGGACCTGGAAGTGATAATGTCAAAAGATTCTCATTTTCAAAGATCGCAACAATGTCTCTATCACATCTGCTAGGAAAATGATAGGATGGATAAGAAGAACCTTCAAAACAAGGGATGCTAAGCCAATGATGATTCTCTTTAAAACACTTGTTCTCTCTGGGTTAGAATATTGCTGTACACTTACGGCCCCTTTCAAGACAGGCAAAATTGCAGACCTGGAGAATATTCAGAGAACTTTCATATCACGAATCAGTAGAGTCAAGCACCTCACTTACTGGGAATGTTTGAACTACCTTGACATGTAGTTCTTGGAATGCAGGCGATAAGATACATCACAACTCACATCTGGAGAATTCTAGAGGCACTAGTCCCTAACCTTTACACAGTAATCACTCCCTACAATGCAAAAGACTCTGCAGGCGGTGCTACACACCCTGAAAGAAAAGCAGGAGTGCCGTGAGTACTCTGATAGATAACACAATAAGTGTCAGGGGATCAAGACTGTTCACCTGCCTCCCAGCATACATAAGTGGGGATTACCAATAGACCTCTGGCTGTCTTCAAGAAAGCACTGGACACACACACACTTGTCAGTACCTGACCAGCCAGACTGTGGTTTGTGCGTTGGATTGTATGTGGTGGGCAGTAATAGCCTGGTTAGTCAGGCTCTGATCCACCGCGAGTCCTGGTCAAGGACCAGGCCACGGGGGCCTTGACCCCCGGAACACCCCTCCAGGTAGGTAGCGTACGTGGCTTATTTTAGTTTAATTAGTCAAGCTGTTTAATGACCATTTCCCCAGTGACTGTGATATTACATAATTTATTTTCTTCAGACCCACTAGAATAATTAATTACCGGGACATTGTTTGTCTTCTTGTGTGAAAACAGAGATAAAATAATTATTTAAATCTGAGAACATTTCTTTCTAGAGTTAACTTTAGGGGTGGATGAGTCAAGTCAAAAAAAATCTTTATTTATGCAAATATTTCAATGGGAATATTGTCTTTGAATTAAGCAGCATTTCATTAGTAGACACTGAGTTTTTAGTGACGTTTTGCCTTTAAGTTATTCAGAAAAAAAAAAAAAAATTATTTGATAAGATTTATGGCAGTGCATTGTCTACAAAATTGGTAAGACATACAATGTTCTAGTTGAGATCAGATGAAAGATGAAGAGTTAGGTTATGAAGTTTCAGCGTGGTATGAGCTTTCTGTCAATAGATTGCATAATAAAAAATTGTTGAAATATGAGTTTTTGTTTTTTGTGGGGAAATAAAAATCACTAACAAGAAACCGTAAAGCACATCGAAAAAATCAGTCTGAGTTACGAAAGAACAATCCTTCCTCAACAACCTACGAAAAAAAATAATTATGCTATGACAAATACTCTTTGCATAATAGGGATTACAATGTCAATAACTTACTCCTGAGATATTGGCACTTACAAAGCTTCGGACATGGTTTGTCACATATTCAGAGCAGTGCCTCCCACCATACTCATCGACGGCTGCAAGGCCACTGAGGTGTCTGCCGCAGCTCACACACACACCACTCCTCACAGAAGTTGCCATGTAGTGTATTTAAAATGAAACAATCATAAAAAACGCAATTTTAGGGGTAAAAAAAAAAAAAAAAAAATGGCTAATCAGCAACACATCTTTTTGCTGACACACACACAAAAAAAAATACTTTTTAGTATAAACATACTTAGAAATATGATAGAAATAAGCAGATTGCATCAACTTGTTGCCAGAATGATGCACTATTTTTTGGTAAGAAAAAATATTTTTCCATAAGTTTTCAATTTTAATTTTTATATATATCGAAACATGCTCATCCGCCCCTTTACGAGGACCAACTAACATTTTCTCTAACCTAGGATTAGTTGTAGAATCTCTAGGAACTTTAATTTTATAGTGTCGTTTATCGTCGCTCTTACAACATTCCTTTTAATGTGAATATATTGATTCATGAGATGACTCCTCACCTCTCTTGATGCTCCTATAAATTGCTTTATTCTCGCCTAAAAGTTGTTCTAGCTGTTCATCCATTTCGGATCATCTTTATTCGATCTTATTTCTTTATACGGAATAAATGGTCTTTGGGCAGCGTTTATAGTGTTTAGAAAACTAATATTCATAGCGCTGCTCATTACCCCATGCCACAGATGATAGGTGTTCTCTAAGTACAGTACAATTCGCTAAGTGAAAATCCTGAACCCTTACTGAATTATCCCTAATATCATACTTCCATTCAATGTTAAAGGTAATTGATTTGTGGTTACTTAAGTCAAGTTCCTCTGTAATCTCCAAATTTTTAACAAGGGTCTCCTCGTTGGTTCTGTCTCAACCTGTATTAAAACGCAGTCTAGAATTATACTAGGAAATCATTTGACTAGAGATTCATCATCAATATATTCAAATAATTTTGACTAAGGATAAAATCTCCTAGAATTGTTACGTTATCGTGCCTTGAAGCCTTAACAGTTTCCTCCCAAAGTAGTCCCCCTTGGTCTCTATCCAAGCTTTGGCCAACAGTATATCACGCCTACAATCAATTCCTCAAGTCCTTACAATTATTCCCAGACAGATTCTGTGCGTGTTCCCTCGGTTTTTATGACCGTTTTTTATAGGGCACTTCATGTGTTGACGGTCACATAGTGCCACCCCACCTGCCTACCAGCTGTCCTCAGTAGTCACAACCAGAAGATTACTACAACTCCTTTTGTTTTGGTCAGTCAGTAGTTGTAGATGTCTCCTACTTTCCTCCAACTCCTCTTTCAATTGCTGGTACAGATGTTCCAATGAAGACACAGTTCACACAGGTCAAGGTAGGTCCTCACAGAACACAGAGTTCTCAAGGTAGGTCCTCACACAACACAGAGTTCTCAAGGTAGGTCCTCACAGAACACAGAGTTCTCAAGGTAGGTCCTCACACAACACAGAGTTCTCAAGGTAGGTCCTCACAGAACACAGAGTTCTCAAGGTAGGTCCTCACAGAACACAGAGTTCTCAAGGTAGGTCCTCACACAACACAGAGTTCTCAAGGTAGGTCCTCACACAACACAGAGTTCTCAAGGTAGGTCCTCACACAACACAGAGTTCTCAAGGTAGGTCCTCACAGAACAGAGTTCTCAAGGTAGGTCCTCACAGAACACAGAGTTCTCAAGGTAGGTCCTCACACAACACAGAGTTCTCAAGGTAGGTCCTCACACAACACAGAGTTCTCAAGGTAGGTCCTCACAGAACACAGAGTTCTCAAAGTAGGTCCTCACACAACACAGAGTTCTCAAGGTAGGTCCTCACACAACACAGAGTTCTCAAGGTAGGTCTCACAGAACACAGAGTTCTCAAGGTAGGTCCTCACACAACACAGAGTTCTCAAGGTAGGTCCTCACACAACACAGAGTTCTCAAGGTAGGTCCTCACAGAACACAGAGTTCTCAAGGTAGGTCCTCACACAACACAGAGTCTCAAGGTAGGTCCTCACACAACACAGAGTTCTCAAGGTAGGTCCTCACAAACACAAGAGTTCTCAAGGTAGGTCCTCACACAACACAGAGTTCTCAAGGTAGGTCCTCACAGAACACAGAGTTCTCAAGGTAGGTCCTCACACAACACAGAGTTCTCAAGGTAGGTCCTCACACAACACAGAGTTCTCAAGGTAGGTCCTCACAGAACACAGAGTTCTCAAGATAGGTCCTCACACAACACAGAGGTCTCAAGGTAGGTCCTCACACAACACAGAGTTCTAAGGTAGGTCCTCACACAACACAGTGTTCTCAAGGTAGGTCCTCACACAACACAGAGTTCTCAAGGTAGGTCCTCACACAACACAGAGTTCTCAAGGAAGGTCCTCACACAACACAGAGGTCTCAAGGTAGGTCCTCACACAACACAGAGGTCTCAAGGTAGGTCCTCACACAACACAGAGTTCTCAAGGAAGGTCCTCACACAACACAGAGGTCTCAAGGTAGGTCCTCACACAACACAGAGTTCTCAAGGTAGGTCCTCACACAACACAGAGTTCTCAGGGTAGGTCCTCACACAACACAGAGTTCTCAAGGTAGGTCCTCACACAACACAGAGTTCTCAAGGTAGGTCCTCACACAACACAGAGGTCTCAAGGTAGGTCCTCACACAACACAGAGTTCTCAAGGTAGGTCCTCATACAACACAGGTCAGGTCAACAACCCTTGGCAAGAAATGCTATAAAATGCCGACTCGATGGACAGACATAAAGACATTAAAATTAAATCTTTATTGACGAGTTTCACGCATGCAGTGGTTTATCAGGTGCCAAACGGATCTACAAGCAGTGTGACTACAAGCAGTTACTGCAGTGACTACAAGCAGTGATGCACTTACTACAAGCAGTGACCCAAGCAGTGACTGCAATTACTATAAGCAGTGACTACAAGCAGTGACTGGAGTGACTACAAGCAGTAACTGCAGTGACTACAAGCAGTGACTGCAGTTACTACAAGCAGTTACTGCAGTGGCTAAAAGCAGTGACTAAAAGCTGTGACTCTAGTGATTACAAGCAGTGACTGCAGTTACTATAAGCAGTGACTGCAGTGATTACATGCAGTGACTTGAATTGCCTGTAGTGGCTGGCGTATTGCTAGCATTGATGGTGTGTTGTCAGCATTGACTGGTGTGTTGTCAGCAGTGACTGGTGTGTTGTCAGCAGTGACTGGTGTGTTGCCAGCATTGACTGGTGTGTTGCCAGCATTGACTGGTGTGTTGCCAGCATTGACTGGTGTGTTGCCAGCATTGACTGGTGTGTTGCCAGCATTGACAGGTGTGTTGCCAGCAGTGACTGGTGTGTTGCCAGCAGTGACTGGTGTGTTGTCAGCAGTGACTTGTGTTTTGCCAGCAGTGACTGGTGTGTTGCCAGCAGTGACTGGTGTGTTGCCAGCAGTGACTGGTGTGTTGCCAGCAGTGACTTGTGTTTTGCCAGCAGTGACTGTGTGTTGCAGCAGTGACTAGTGTGTTGCCAAGCAGTGACTAGTGTGTTGCCAGCAGTGACTTGTATGTTGCCAGCAGTGACTGGTGTGTTGCCAGCAGTGACTGGTGTTGCCAGCAGTGACTGGTGTGTTGCCAGCAGTGACTGGTGTGTTGCCAGCAGTGACTGGTGGTTGCCAGCAGTGACTGGTGTTGCCACAGTGACTGTGTTCTAAACCAGCAGGACTGCTTGTTACCTCATGACTTTATCTGTTCTCATTCACAGTGTCTCTGTTCTGCCAGCAGTGACTGGTGTCTGCCAGCAGTGACTGTGTGTTGCCAGCAGTGACCTGTCTTTGCCAGCAGTGACTTGTGTTTGCCAGCAGTGACTGGTTGTTGCCAGCAACTTGCCAGTGACTGGTGTGTTGCCAGCAGTGACTGGTGTGTTGCCAGCAGTGACTAGTGTGTTGCCAGCAGTGACTGGTGTGTTGCCAGCAGTGACTGGTGTGTTGCCAGCAGTGACTGGTGTGTTGCCAGCAGTGACTGGTGTGTTGCCAGCAGTGACTGGTGTGTTGCCAGCAGTGACTGGTGTGTTGCCAGCAGTGACTGGTGTGTTGCCAGCAGTGACTGGTGTGTTGCCAGCAGTGACTGGTGTGTTGCCAGCAGTGACTAGTGTGTTGCCAGCAGTGACTGGTGTGTTGCCAGCAGTGACTGGTGTGTTGCCAGCAGTGACTGGTGTGTTGCCAGCAGTGACTGGTGTGTTGCCAGCAGTGACTGGTGTGTTGCCAGCAGTGACTAGGTGTTGCCAGCAGTGACTGGTGTGTTCCAGCAGTGACTGTGTGTTGCCAGCAGTGACTGGTATGTTGCCAGCAGTGACTGGTATGTTGCCAGCAGTGACTGGTGGTTGCCAGCAGTGACTGGTGTGTCCAGCAGTGACTTGTGTTTGCCAGCAGTGACTGGTGTGATGCCAGCAGTGACTGGTGTGTTGCCAGCAGTGACTAGTGTGTTGCCAGCAGTGACTAGTGTGTTGCCAGCAGTGACTGGTGTGTTTCCAGCAGTGACTAGTGTGTTGCCAGCAGTGACTGGTATGTTGCCAGCAGTGACTGGTATGTTGCCAGCAGTGACTGGTGTGTTGCCAGCAGTGACTGGTGTGTTGCCAGCAGTGACTTGTGTTTTGCCAGCAGTGACTGGTGTGTTGCCAGCAGTGACTGGTGTGTTGCCAGCAGTGACTGGTGTGTTGCCAGCAGTGACTTGTGTTTTGCCAGCAGTGACTGGTGTGTTGGCAACAGTGACTAGTGTGTTGCCAACAGTGACTAGTGTGTTGCCAGCAGTGACTTGTATGTTGCCAGCAGTGACTGGTGTGTTGCCAGCAGTGACTGGTGTGTTGCCAGCAGTGACTGGTGTGTTGCCAGCAGTGACTGGTGTGTTGCCAGCAGTGACTGTGTGTTGCCAGCAGTGACTGGTGTTGCAGCAGTGACTGAGTGTGTTGCCAGCAGTGACTGTGTGTTGCCAGCAGTGACTGGATGTTGCCAGCAGTGACTGGCATGTTGCCAGCAGTGACTGGTGTTGCCAGCAGTGACTGGTGTGTTGCCAGCAGTGACTGGGTGTTGCCAGCAGTGACTGGTGTGTTGCCAGCAGTGACTGGTGTGTTGCCAGCAGTGACTAGTGTGTTGCCACATCTCCTTGAATATGTCTCTAATAAACCACAAACACTGCCTTTTCACCTTCTAATAATCTTCTTACTTCTTGTATTCTTCATATTCACATTTTTCTCTTTCTATCACTCTTTTAATACTTCTTCCTCCTCTTCTTCCTCTCACTTTTTATCTTCTTTCTACTCCTCCTACATCTCCTGCTTACCCTCCTCCTTCTACTACTTTTTCTCCTTCTTTTCCTCCTCCGCCTCTTTCTCCTGTTCGTTCTCCTCCTCGTCCGTCTCCTTCTCTTAATCCTTCTCTTCCTTCTCTTCTCTCTAATCTTCTCTCTCTCGCTCTTTCTTTTTAATTACTAACTAACATTTCATGTTCAGTTACCATATTCTTCCCTCTCCTCTCTGTCTGTCTGTCTGTCTGTCTGTCTCTCTGTCTGTCTGTCTGTCTGTCTGTCTGTCTGTCTGTCTGTCTCTCTCTCTCTCTCTCTCTCTCTCTCTCTCTCTCTCTCTCTCTCTCTCTCTTTTTTATATATATATATATATATATATATATATATATATATATATATATATATATATATATATTTACAAGCTAAGAGCTGTTACCTACATCAGCTTATTTGATAGTCTTTTTTTTTATTATTAAACATACAAGTAGGGAACAGGATGAAGTTGGAACCATCTGTGGGCCAGCCATTTCATTTGATCAACTGACTTTGTTTCGTTGATATCTTTATGTTGTATGAACATTTTCCAGACTCGAGTCATCCTGGGAATAAATGATCTTAGATGAAGTGATGTTCTGGAGAAGGATACAGCCAGAGTGAAGTTGCTGCTGCTTGCTGCCCGTCTTGTGGTGTAGAAACTCTCTTCTCGCTGTCCTCGGAGTGGAGCCAAGTGTGGTATTTTGACAATGTTGGCCTTGTACATAACAGTAAGGCCGCCCACATCCCTCTGGTGTTAAAGGCTCTGCTGAAATGACAGATCTGTCTAGGCGAGAGATGAACCACCTTGTTCTGTTCTCCATTCTGTCAAGAAGTCCCAGATGAGACAGAGGGCAGGCAGTCCAAGAAAGTGGAGCATACTTAAGGTGTGAGCGCACTTGTGCCTCTTACAAAATCTTACAACCTCTATTGTCAAGCAGATGAGAGATACGTCTAAGTACTGTAAGCTTCTTGGCCGCCTTGTTTGCAAGATTTACAACGTGGATCTTCGAAGTCAGTTTGGAGTCAAATTTCACATCAAGAATATCACCTTCGTCACCGGGTTCCAGAACTCTTTTATTCATTCTTAGCACCGCTCCAGCATTACCATAATGATGTCCAGAGACCATCATTATCTGTGTTTTCTCAGGAGCAAATGTGACCTGCCAATGTTTTCCCCAGGTTGTTATAGCTGTAAGCTAGTAATTGATGTAGCTTAGAGCAGCTGGATAAGTAAATGTCAGAGTACAGTCGTCTGCATATGCATAGAATTCTGGGATGAGATGAGGTTCACTGATAGACATTCCATAAAAGCAGCCTAAGTACACTTCCCTGTGGAACACTTGCATTAATAATTCCTTGCAGACTCTGTCCCATTGAGAACTACACTTACAGATCTACCTTGAAGGTAATCACTGAGGAGACATAGTATAGAGCCTGCAATTCCCAGTGCTTGCAGTTTTGCAAAGAGTACTTGATGCCGTACTAAGTCGAAAGCACCAGCAATGTCCAGTGCTGCCACACAGCTGACTTTGGATTCATCCCATGACTGGTGCCACTTAATTCAGAGGTTTAACAACAGATCAGCAGCAGAGTAACCTTTCCTGAATCTATATTGACGGACTCAAAGAAGTGAGTGGTAGACGACAAACACTGACATCTGCCGTGAGATTATTGTTTCAAGGATCTTGCCAGTGATTAACAGGAGTGACACTGGTCTATAGTTGCTGATTGTAGCACTACTTTTCTTTTTGTGAACATGGACCACATTTGCCTCTTTCCACAGAGAAGACCATTTTTACTGTGCTAGACACTGCTGATAGATGTGAGTTACAAGTGCTGCTAGCTGGTCCGCACATCTACTCATTAATCTTGGACTCAACTTATCTGGGCCCACAGCCACACTTCATCTCTCTCTCTCTCTCTCTCTCTCTCTCTCTCTCTCTCTCTCTCTCTCTCTCTCTCTCTCTCTCTCTCTCTCTCTCTCTCTCTCTCTCTCTCTCTCTACATAAATAGGGAAGTTTACGTTAGTACACAGCACTAACGTCACAATTGTGTTAGTACACAGCACTAATGTCTCACTAGTGTTAGTACACAGCACTGTCGTTACAATAGTGTTAGTACACAGCACTAACGTCACAATAGTGTTAGTACACACCATTAACGTCACACTAAACACTAGCGTTGGGCCACACTAAATCCAGTGCTTGAAGGTTCAGATGATGTGAAGGTTGGCCATCAGAGGAGTTCCTGAGTTAAGGGACCTCGCACACCTGGGAGGGACATCATCAGAGAAGACGTGATAACCTATATAAGGACCTCAGAGGGCTGAAATTTACTACAGCGGTGAGAGGTGGGGCCAGGAGCTACAGCTCTAGTCTGGGTAAGACACACATACACACCCAGCATCAAAAGCTAAATCTGACCCAAGGTTGTTATACAGCCACATCAGGAGGAAAGCAACAGTCAAGGACCAGGTGATCAGGCTGAGGAAGGAAGGAGGGAAGCTCACAGGGAACGACCAGGAAGTATATGAAGAGCTCAGCCCGAGATTCAGGGAGGTATTCACAGTGGAGACAGAGAGGCTTCCAGCAAACCGAGGTGGTAGGGTGCACCATCAAGTGCGGGACACACTACACACAACCGAGCAGGAGATGAAGAAACTGTTACGGGAAGAAAATACCTTAAAGGCGATGGGCGCAGATAACATCTCTCCTTGGGTCCTGAGAGAGGGCGCAGATGAACTGAGTGTACCACTAACAACAATCTTCAATCAGTCTATCGAAACAGGGCAACTGCCAGAGGTGTGGAAGACAGCAAATGTAGTCCCGATTTGTAAGTAGATGGACAGTGCACTAAATTTCAGACCAGTGTCGCTGAAATGTAAAGTATGTAAAGTTATGGAGAAGATTACACTGGTCTGCTCTAGACTGAAGGAACACAGGCTTCTAGCTCCTGGAACAACATTCACTTGGTGCCGTCACCGTGAAGCGGAATTCACTCAGTTCTTTGACAAATAAATCTTTAGTTTTCTGTTCAAATATTTCTGGTCTTATTGAACACATGGGGATGTCATACAAAGAAGATGAATGGAGAATCTTCATTGATTCTTCTAAAAGAAGTTTAAAGGCTGTACTTCTCTACAATGACAACACAGCAGCATCTGTGCCAATTGGCCATAATGTCCAAATGTCAGAAACTTACGCAAATGTGAAGAAACTAATATGTGCAATCAAGTACCAGAATCACAATTTTCTCATTTGTGGTGATTTAAAAGCTATTGCTCTCCTACTAGGTCTTCAAGGCGGATACACCAAGTATCCCTGTTTTCTGTGTCTTTGGGATAGTAGGGCAGACAGCCAGCACTATGAACAAAAAGACTGGCCATGAAAAACCAGCTTCTTACCCGGATATCACAACGTGAAAACTGTGCCACTAGATTGTCCACAACTTCCTGGGAAACAAACGCTCCCCCGAATATGAAGTGATCCAAGACCTGATTTAAGGTTTCCAACAACTTGGGTCTAGAAAGAGTGTGAAGATGCACTTTTTGCTCTCACATCTTACCTGGAGTTTACCTGGAGAGGGTTTCGGGGTCAACACCCCCGCGGCCAGGTCTGAGACCAGGCCTCATGGTGGATCAGGGTCTGATCAACCAGGCTGTTACTGTCGGCCGCACGCACACTGACGTACGAACCACAGCCCGGTTGGTCAGGTACTGACTAGGTGCCTGTCCAGTGCCTTCTTGAAGACAGTCAGGGGTCTATTGGTAATCCCCCTAATGTATGCTGGGAGGCAGTTGAACAGTCTTGGGCCCCTGACACTTATGGTGTTGTCTCTCAGTGTACTCGTGGCGCCCCTGCTTTTCATCGGGGGAATGTTGCATCTCCTGCCGAGTCTTTTGCTTTCATAGGGAGTGATTTTCGTGTGCAGGTTTGGCACCAATCCCTCCAGGACCTTCCAAGTGTATATTATCATGTAACTCTCTTGCCTGCGTTCCAGGGAATACAGATCAAGGACCTTCAACCGTTCCCAATAATTTAGGTGCCTTATCATACTTATGTGTGCTGTGAAAGTTCTTTGTACACTCTCCAGGTCTGCAATGTTGCCAGCCTTGAAGGGGGGCTGTTAGTGTACAACAGTATTCCAGCCTAGAGAGAACAAGTGATTTGAAGAGGTCATCATGGGCTTGGCGTCCCTAGTTTTGAAGGTTCTCATTATCCATCCTATCATTTCCCTAGCCGATGAGGTAGATACATTGTTATGGTCTATAAAGGCGAGATTCTCTGACATTATCACTCCCAAGTTCTTCACATTTCTTTTTTGCTCTATTGTATGATTAGAATTTGTCATATACCTTGATACATTTTTTATTTCCTCAAGTTTTCCATATGAGTAGTTGAAATTTCTCCTCATTGAACTTCATATTGTTTTGAGTTGCCCATTTGAAGATTTGGTTGATGTCCGCTTGGAGCTTTGCAGTGTCTTCAATGGAGGTCACTGTTATCTTGACTATTTTCCCAACAATTGTCGGGGACTACAGTGAGGAACAAGGAGAGAGGTTCCATCAGGATATTTGCACCATGGAAACTCGATACCAGGGTAAATGGAATGTCAGTATGATGGTGGATTACTGCTGGTCATTGAAACGTAATAGTCTCGATGCACAGCACAAGCGAAAATCAAAGTGGTCCTCCTTCCTTTGATTCAGTATGTAGGCTAAGCATTAGGAGCATACTTTTTTTAATAAAATCATTTGATTTGATCCATGTTGATATGGAATTAATATGTTCTTAAAACTAACAGAATGTGCTCTTTTCCATGATTACTTGCCTAATTTTAATAAAGTAACAATTTATTAAAATTCACATTTTTTATTATCATTAATTTGCATTTTATTCAAAATCCTTACATAATAGAGCAAAATGGTTTAGATATTTACAATCAGAAGCCCAAGAATATATAAGATCACAACCATGAATAAAAATAAAAATTAAAAACATTAAAAATGCAGACCAGTGTTATCAGGACACAAGTGGTGGAACACCTAGACTGGATGGACTCATACATGACAACCAACACGGCTTCACGGAAGGGAAATATTGCATTACAAACCTATTAGAGTTCTATCTGGAGTCTACCTGTAGAGAATTCCAGGGGTCAACGCCCCCGCGGCCCGGTCTGTGACCAGGCCTCCTGTTGGACCAGAGCCTGATCAACCAGGCTGTTACTGCTGGCCGCACGCAGTCCAACGTACGAACCACAGCCCGGCTGATCAGGTACCGACTTGAGGTGCCTGTCCAGTGCCTGCTTGAAGACAGCCAGGGGCTTGTTGGTAATCCCCCTGATGTATGCTGGGAGGCAGTTGAACAATCTTGGGCCCCTCACACTTATTGTGTTGTCCCTCAACGTGCTTGTGGCACCCCTGCTCTTCATTGGGGGGATGTTACATCGCCTGCCGAGTCTTTTGCTTTCGTACGGAGTGATTTTTGTGTGCAAGTTTGGTACTAAGCCCTCGAGAATTTTCCATGTGTATATAATAATGTATCTCTCCCGCCTGCGTTCTAGAGAGTACAGGTTTAGGAACTTCAAGCGTTCCCAGTAGTTGAGGTGGTTTATCGCACTTATGCGTGCGGTAAAGGTTCTCTGCACATTTTCAAGGTCAGCAATTTCACCCGCCTTGAAAGGTGCAGTTAGTGTGCAGCAATATTCCAGCCTAGATAGAACAAGCGATCTGTAAAGTGTCAACATGGGCTTGGCATCCCTGGTTTTGAAGGTTCTCATTATCCATCCTGTCATTTTTCGAGCAGATGCAATTGCTACATTGTTATGGTCCTTGAAGGTGAGATCCTCTGACATGATCACTCCCAGGTCTTTGACATTAGTTTTTCGCTCTATTGTGTGGTTGGAATTAGTTTTGTACTCCGATGAGATTTTAATTTCTTCACGTTTTCCGTATCTGAGTAATTGAAATTTCTCATCATTGAACTTCATATTGTTTTCTGCAGCCCATTTAAAGATTTGGTTTATGTCTGCTTGGAGTCTTGCAGTGTCTTCAACGGTGGACACTGTCATACAGATTCGGGTGTCATCTGCAAAGGAAGACACAGCACTGTGGTTTATATCCCTGTCAATGTCTGATATGAGGATGAGGAATAGGATGGGAGCAAGTACTGTGCCTTGTGGATCAGAGCTTTTCACAGTAGCTGCCTCAGACTTTACTCTGTTGACTACTACTCTTTGTGTTCTACTTGTTAGGAAATTATAGATCCATCTACCAACTTTTCCTGTTATTCCTTTATCACGCATTTTGTGTGCTATTACACCATGGTCACACTTGTCAAAGGCTTTTGCAAAATCTGTGTATTCTATGACGAGGTAACAGAAATAAGACAGGAGAGAGAGGGATGGGTAGACTGCATCTTCTTGAACCGTAAGAAAGCTTTCGACACAATACCACACAAGAGATTGATCGAAAAACTACAGGAACAGGCAGGAATAGGAGGGAAAGTACTGCAATGGATCAGGGAATACCAGACAGGAGAAAAACAACGAGTGTCAGTGCGAGACGAGGTGTCAGAGTGGGTGCATGTGTCGAGTAGGGTTCCACAAGGGTTAGTTCTATGTCCAGTGTTCTTTCTTGTATATGTGAATGACATGAGGGCAGGAATAGAGTCAGAGGTGTCCCTGCGGAGAATACAAGCGGACGAGAATCAGGTAAGCCTACAAGGAGATCTGGACAGGCTGCAAGCCTGGTCAGACAAATGGCTCCTGGAGTATAACCCCACCAAGTGCAAAGTTATGAAGCCTCGGGAAGGACAAAGAAGATCGCAGAAAGAGTACAGCCTAAGAAGTCAAAGGCTGCAAAACTTACTCAAGGATGAGTATCATACCGGGCACATCTCCAGAGGTGCACATCAACTAAATAACCGCTGTAGCACACAGGCGCCTGGCAAAGCTGAGAGTAACGTTTCAACATCTAAGTAAGGAGTCATTCACGTCACTGCACACTGTGTATGTCAGGCCCATACTGGAGTATGCAGCACCAGTATGGAACCCAAACCTGGTCAAACACGTAAAAAATTAGAGAAAGTACAAAGGTTTGCAACAAAACTAGTCCCGGAGCTGAGGGGGCTGTCCTACCAGGAGCGGTTAAGGGAACTCAACCCGACAACACTAGATGACACGAGGGATAACGGGGCCATGATAACGACATATAAAATACTGAGAGGAATTGACAAGGTGGACAGGGACAGAATGTTTCAGAGATGGGACACAGCAACAAGGGGACACAGTTGGAAGTTGAAAACTCAGATGAGTCATTAGGATGTTTGGAAGTATTTCTTCAGTCTTATAGTTGTCAGAAAGTGGAATATTCTGGAGATTGATGTAGTGGAGGCAGGAACAATACATAGCTTTAAGAAGAGCTACGAAAAAGCGAAGTGGTGGGGTCAGGATCTATGACTCGACCCCTGCAACCACAACAAGGTGAGTACACATACACACACACACACACACACACACACACACACACACACACACACACACACACACATACGCACACACACACAAATCTCAGTCTCAAAATTTATCCAGGAACATATTCACGAGAGACAAACTTTTGCAGTAAAGATTGAGATATATGATAGTGGACCCTTGACCCCTGACACCCCGGATATATGGTCCCCAGTGGTCCTCGTGGTGGTCCCACACACACACACACACACACACACACACACAAACTCCCGTGAAAATAGCAAGAGACTGCAATAAAAATCTGATAACATCTTTGGGTAATTGGAAAAATTTAGCTGCCTAAATAAATTTTCTCATTTTTTAACTCTGAGAAAATCTTTGAAGATTTAATAGAAAGAAGAAAAGTGATAAAAGATGTGAGTGAAGTTTGTGTGGATGATGACATGTTACGACGACTCAAGTACCAACCAAGAGTACCAAGATATTCCTGTGTGTGTGTGTGTTATGCAGGTTTCTGCATGACATTTAAATATACGTAATATATAGCTATTGGAGAAGTGTGCCATAAATTTCAGGTAATTAGGAAAAACAGTAATAATAATGTATAACCTTTAGATAAATGTAAATGATAATTTTGAAATATGCTGTGCTTTTGGTGAATACTGTAAAGTAAGTTTAAGCGGTGAAATAGAGAAATCCAGCTAGGGATTTATTTTCCAAATGTTTGTGGTGAGGGTGGCGGCGTCGCGTGGGACACACATGTGCGCGGCATGGATAGCGGCTGGCGAGACGGAGCCTGGGTTCAGCTAAGTTTGTGATGTTGTATTCCCTTTTGGTGTAGCTAACTCAAGCCATAGGCTCTTTTAATGGTGTACCAGTACACACCCTGGGCTCGGACATGGTCGGGGCCCGAAAGGACGAGTGTGAACTGAAGAAATAGGAGGAGATGTGTTCTGGAGGATGGGAGTGGTGGCTGGGCTGACCGCTTAGTGAATTGTTTTGTTTTTGAAGTGACCACTCGGCCGCCTTCTCCGTCTTGTACTGTTTTTGTGGGGTTTGGCTAATTGATATGTTAAGAGGCGTGTTTGGACTGTATATAGTTTAATATAAGTAAATAAATGTATATTTTCTTACCTAGGAATTTTTGTGTGGAACCTTCTGATACCCAAACCCAGTGGAGCACTAAACCACATTGGTAATACCAGCTTTGTTTATGGGGATAGACCTGGAAGGCCTAGTTTTACAGGGGTTTTGTGTAACTTTTACCCTTTGCCCTTAGACAAGGCATTAGGCCTCAGGGAAACCCCAATTTCTGCGTAACATGGGGGCCTGTATATGGGAGAATTATCAAATTTTGTGATAATTCAAGTTTGCAACCTGGAAAGTTAATAATCATACTTTATTGGGTTGGTTAGAGGAAGGATTCACTAGAAAATACCTACACTAAAATGTGGCCTTACTTTTGCAGGTGTAGTACTCAGGTTACTGCTAGTTTTGTGTGAAATAGGTCTAATTTTTTTTTGTTATTAGTGCCCATAATTTTTCTGGGACCTACTTTACCTTTGCAGGTGCTCTATTGCTTACTTTTATTGTTATTAATACCTCTTGTTATTAATACCAGTATTTTTTTGGGGGGGGGAACAATTGCCTTTGCAGGTGCAATAACCCCAAATTTTATTTGTTTTGTGTGCAATAGTGCTGATTTTATTGTTATTACCAGTATTTTTGGGGGTACAATTTGCCTTTGCAGGTGCAATAACCCCAGATTTTATTTGGTTTGTTTGCAGTATTGCTGATTTTTCAAGGTGTTATTAATACATATTTTTGTTGAATAAGTTACACTTGCAGGTGCAATATTGCTGATTTTTAAGGGTGTTAATAATACAAATTTCGGTGCATAATTTACCTTTGCAGGTGCAATATGGTTGGTTTTCTTGTTATTAATACCTAATTTTTTTTGGAGATATTTTTCCTTGGCAGGTGAAATAGCTCTATTTTTCTGCCAGATTTTTGTGTGCTATCCTGTTTCATTTTTGGGGAGTTCCAGGATAATTACTCCTTGTGTTTCTTATAATAATTTTGTGTTGGTGCTTTACTGTGTGATTTATTATTTTATATAAGTGTTGTGGATAGCAAGAGTTTGTGCTATATTTTCCCAAAATGTCTCACAGTGGTGAACTTGCTGGGGTTGTTGTGGGTGATGGAGGAAACCCTGGGTTAGGTTCCACTGGTAGGGACCTGGATAAGGAAGCAGAACTTATGAGGTTGAAATTGGACATAATTGAGCAACAAAAAGACTTGTTAAGGATTGAACGTACAAAGATCCAAGAACTACAAGACTTAGAAAGGTTAAAGCAAACCACCAACAGGTGTGTAAATGCATTTCATTTGGACAAAGCCATCAAATTTGTGCCCAAGTTCCTCGAGAAAGACCCAGACCAGTTTTTTCTCTTATTTGAAAGTACGGCCAAATCCCAAGATTGGCCGGAAAAGGAATGGGCTACATTAGCACGTACACAATTAGTTGGTAAAGGCTTACAGGCAGTTAGTTCTCTAGAGGGACCAGACTTTGCTGATTATAAGAAGCTGAAGGAGGTAGTTTTATTGTCTTATCAGATTTTGCCTGAAAGGTATCGGCAGAAGTTTAGAGGGCTTAAATTTCAAGCAGGGCAGTCTCTCTTAGATTATGGTAAGGAGAAGATGTCACTTTTAGACAGGTGGTGGCGCTCCAAAGATGTGGGTGACAGTTATGAGAGATGCGTACCTTAATTTTGCTAGAGGATCTTTTAAAGAATGCTCCTCCTGACCTTAAGGCTTATCTTGAGGAGAAGGATCCGGATGATTTTAAATATGCTTTAGAGCTAGGTGATAGATTTTTAGCTAACCAAAAATTTGGTAGTAATTATCACCCACCCCCTACTAATAATGGTAAGTTTTCTCCACCTACCAGTAGGGGTAGGAAATTTCAGAAGTTTAAGTCACCTGTTTTCCAGCCGAATAACCACCAGAATTTTAATAAGCCTAATTTTCCAGTACCTACCCAGGAAAGTTTTAAGTCCAGAGCCACTGGTCCAGGACTCCAGGGTACAGGTAGGACAAGCCCAGGTCTTCAGCGTCAAGAGACCCAACCTAGGTCAAATGGGCAGGGGGCCGTTACACCTTATTACTGTAATTATTGTCACAAACAGGGCCACCTGCAGCCCTATTGCAAGAAGATGCTTAGAGATCGGGCTGGTGCAGGGGCTTCTCCGGTAAATACTCCAGCTACCCACACCGTAGCTAGTATTGACGTGTCACCTCAGGGTATATCAGGTAAACCGGCAGTGTTGGACCCTCGGATGAAGGTCTTTTCAAGTAAGTCCACCGTGGCCATTCACCAAAATGAAGGTAGGGTACAAGGTGTTATGTCATTGAGGGACTCTTGTAGTACATACACCTTGCTTCGCAAGGGTGTTGTGCCAGTGTCTGATGCCACATCCACCGGGTTGGACATTTTTCTTAAGGGGATTACTGGATTCACTATCAGGACTCCAGTACACAGGTTATGGGTGGAGTCTGCATACCAGTGTGGTTACTTAACGGTAGGTATCACAGAGGATATACCTTTTGAAGGGGTTGACCTTCTGTTAGGAAATAATGTGATGGGCTTTCTTGAAAGTGAGGAACCTTTGGTTTGGAAGGACCCAGACTCGCAGAAGTGGGAGGACAAAGCTAGGGCTACCTTGCCGGAGCTGTTTCAGTGTGTGCAGTAACTAGGAAAATGGCAAAAGATAAAACTGCAGTGTCGCTCCTTGACCAGTCTGGTCAAGATTTGGGTTTGGTAAACCTATTCCTCGAGTCCAACCTGCAGGGGACTCAGGGAAGTGAGGAACCAACCCAGGTAGGACCCAGTTGGTGTGGGGTCTTGGAGGTGGTATAGGGGGCGACTCCGACTCGAGAACAGCTGATCGAGGCCCAGGGTGTGACGACACCTGAACGCTATTCGGTCATCTGCTGTTACCGAGGAAGAGGCCTCTAAACTAATTAAATGTTTCTTTTTAGCAGAAGGTATTTTGATGAGAAAGACCTTATCGGATGAAAGGTCACATGATGGTGACAGGGAGGCACTCTATCAAGTGGTGGTGCCGGAGCCGTTCAGGTATCAAGTTTTGTGTTTGGCCCATGATGTCCCCATGGGAGGCCATTTAGGTGTTAAAAAGACTATGGGCAAGATTTCCAAGCATTTTTACTGGCCCCAGATATGGGAATCAGTGGGTAAGTATGTAGAATCATGCCCAGTTTGCCAAAGGATAGGAAAACCTAATCAGGAATTAAACCAGCCCCTCTTAACCCAATCACAGCAGTTGGGGAACCTTTCCGCAGGCTGGTGGTGGACTGTGTGGGACCTTTGCCCCGGACAAAGATGGGCAACCAGTACTTACTCACTATTATTTGTTCCTCTACCAGGTTTCCGGAGGCCATTCCACTACGTAAAATTACTGCACGTGTAGTTTTGAGAGCATTGGTGAAGTTTTTTACCCAAGTAGGGGTCCCTAAGGAAATTCAAACAGATCAGGGGTCAAACTTTACGTCTAAACATTTTCGTACAGTTTTGGAGGAGTTTAATATTAAAGTGACCCCCTCCACTGCATATCACCCAGAGAGTCAAGGGGTAGTGGAGCGATTTCACCAATCTCAAGACTATGCTTCGTGCTTATTGCACCCAGTACCAGAAGGACTGGGATGAGGGTATTCCCCTCCTTTTATTTGCCGTGAGGGACAGCACTCAGGACTCGTTATGCTATAGTCCCTTCGAATTGATCTATGGTCACCAAGTAAGGGGCCCACTGACGATTTTGAAGGAGCACTGGCTTGGCGAGGGTTGTGAGGCTGCCCCTCGAGGATTTTCTCACTTTCAGAGACCGTTTGGCTCACATGAAGTGTCTGGCATCTGAGAACTGCACAACAGCCAAACCAAGATGAAGAAACTGTTTGACCGCAAAGCCGTGCGCCGTACCTTTGAAGTGGGAGAGAGGTACTAGCATTGAACCGTGCCTGGTAATGCCTTAAAAGCGAAGTACAGTGGGCCGTATAAGGTGGTTGGAAAAGTCACTGATCAGAATTACAGAATCACACACCTGGGCGGCGGAAGTCTGAGCGTGAGGTGCATATAAACAGGCTGAAAAAGTATCATCAAAGAGTTGTGGCGAGTGTTAATATAGTAGGTGATCCAGGTTGGACGCTGATTTACAGGGAACCACAGATGTACATCTTAGTAACAGGGCATTGTTAAAGGACCCTACACAATGTATGTTGGGCCTAGTAAGGAAAGGATTGCCGAGCTGGTTCAGCTTCTCTCTCAGTTTGAGGATTTGTTTGGGGATGTTCCTCGAGTAAGCAACTTACAACCCCATGATATAGATGTACGAGAAGCTGAGCCAATTCGGCAGGGTCCTACCGAATGAACCTACAAAAGAGGGCAAGCATGGAGAAAGAGGTGAAATTTCTGCTTGACAATGATTTAATAATACCTAGCGAGAGTGAGTGGGCATCCCCTGCTTAATGGTTCCCAAACCAGATAGCACCATGAGGATGTGCACTGACTACCGCAAGGTTAATTTAGTAACTAAGGCTGATTGTTTTCCTCTTCCGAGAATGGATGATGTCATTGATGCGGTGGGAGGAGCTAAATATGTCAGTAAGTTAGATTTGTTGAAGGGATATTACCAGATCCCTTTAACCCCACGTGCCAGTGACATCTCTGCTTTTGTAACGCCAGATGGGCTTTTCAGTACAAGGTTCTCCCATTTGGGCTTGAACGCCCTCCTGTTTTCAACGCAGGATGCAAGGGGTTACTAATGGCCTAAAGGGGTGCGGTGTTATATTGATGACCTTGTTATTTTTAGTGACTGTTGGATGGAGCATGTGAGGCAGCTTAGAGAGCTTTTCTCTAGGCTGGCTGGTGCTCAGCTCACAGTTAATTTGGCTAAAAGTGTTTTTGGGCAAGCGCAGGTAACCTTTCTAGGACATGTTATTGGCCAGGGAAAGTGGCCCCAGTGAATGCCAAGGTGGAGGCTATAGACAATTATCCTTTACCAAAGAACCGAAAGGAGGTTATGCGTTTTGTTGGCATGGTAACCTTTTACAGGAAGTTCTGTCCGAATCTGTCTAAGGTAATCTCCCACTCACAGACCTTACTAGCTCTAAGCGAACATTTGTGTGGGACATTAAGTGTCAACGGGCATTTGAAAGTGTAAAGGCCCTGCTTACTAGTGCTCCTGTGCTGACTAGTCCTAATTTTGAGCTACCATTTTCTCTGCAAGTAGATGCCAGTGACACGGGTGTTGGGGCTGTCTTACTACAAGAGGTAGCAGGACAGTTATTGCCAGTCAGTTACTGGCAAAACTTAAAAAACATCAAAAGAATTATGCCACTATAGAAAAGGAGGCTCTTGCTTTAGTATTGGCTGTGCAGCAGTATGAAGTGTATATATCAGCATCAATGTATCCTATAACTGTTTATAGCGACCATAATCCTTTACGTTTCTTCACCTAATGAGGAACCACAACCAGAGACTCACTAGGTGGGCCTTGTTTCTCCAACCTCTTAATCTGGTGATTCATTACGTGAAGGGAGCGGAGAATGTGGTTGCGGATGCCTTGTCTCGTGTGTAATGTACAAGATGTAGTGTATAGATTACTTATCTGTTCTTGTTTTGCAGTGATTTGCGGTAGACGAGTAGATGGAACCTTGGACCACCAAAAAGGAGAAATGCAGGTTGAGCGGAGTTGGAGGTATCAGAACGCCCTATTGTGTGTTTTGGGGGTAGTCACATAAGGTGCCATACCTAGGTAAGGTATGCTCCGTTTTTTTTTTAGGTGCTGGCTGGTACGCCTCACCTGTGTTTTTTTTAGGTGCTGGCTAGTACGCCTCACCTGTGTTTTTTTTAGGTGCTGGCTAGTACGCCTCACCTGTGTTTTTTTTAGGTGCTGGCTGGTATGCCTCACCTGTGTTTTATGTTGGTATAGGGGCTGTTGGACCTAATGTTTTGGGTGAACGTGGGGCTGGCGGTGATGCCCCCCACTCTTTGGGTCATATCAAATGATCCGGGGTGTTTTGCTTCTCCAGGACTTTAATTTTTTTGATCACCACTGGGGTGACTCCAGGGTCCTTGGAATGACATGTAGGTGCCGGCCTGGTAGGTCCACCTTTTAGAGGAGTCTTTGGTGATGACTCCAGTGTTTATGGCCACAGTCCCGCCAACAAAATTTATGTGACTATTCACCTGGTTTTTGGGGCCTGATATTTTTCTCCTCTCCCATGCTCTCCTGTTTCTCGTAGAGGTGTGTCATGGGGAACCAGTTTTGTTTATTAAAGATTGCTGTGAGATGGGGGTGGTTATGTGATCTTTCTTTCTACGTAGAATTTAATAAGAATTTGTTTTTCTCTTTCTTTTCACTACTCATTGATAGTGTTCCTGTTTCAAGCATTTGTGGTGTCATACATACTTTAAATCTGTCTTACAGCATTACTAACATGTGTCAAGATAGATGGGAAATCAATAGGTGTGATACTTAGCTCTTGTGTTTGTTATTAAATGGCACTTCTCAGGGTAGTATGTACAATGTTCACTTTACATTATTATCATGTTTATTGTAATTTAGTAAAACGCATCAACGCCAGTGTGTGGCCACCGCTGTGTTGTGATGGTGCCTTTTTCTAACATAGTTTTGTCAAAGCGTGACTGTGGGCTCGTTTGGCATAGAACTTGATCACTTTTATGTTAGGCGAGTTTCACATGTCCGCAATCTTATAGCCTCAGACTATTAAAGTAATTTTACATATGAGCAGTGCCAAAAGTCTATGATTGTGTGACTAATTCTCCAGTTATAATGTTTATGTTTATTTCCTTTTTTTCCCCCTTTTTGCCTAGCGGTGCGTGTGACCCCACTAGCAGAGTGAGACCTATGGTCTAGGGGTGGGGGTGTTATGCAGGTTTCTGCATGACATTTAAATATACGTAATATATAGCTATTGGAGAAGTGTGCCATAAATTTCAGGTAATTAGGAAAAACAGTAATAATAATGTATAACCTTTAGATAAATGTAAATGATAATTTTAGAAATATGCTGTGCTTTTGGTGAATACTGTAAAGTAAGTTTAAGCGGTGAAATAGAGAAATCCAGCTAGGGATTTATTTTCCAAATGTTTGTGGTGAGGGTGGCGGCGTCGCGTGGGACACACATGTGCGCGGCATGGATAGCGGCTGGCGAGACGGAGCCTGGGTTCAGCTAAGTTTGTGATGTTGTATTCCCTTTTGGTGTAGCTAACTCAAGCCATAGGCTCTTTTAATGGTGTACCAGTACACACCCTGGGCTCGGACATGGTTGGGGCCCGAAAGGACGAGTGTGAACTGAAGAAATAGGAGGAGATGTGTTCTGGAGGATGGGAGTGGTGGCTGGGCTGACCGCTTAGTGAATTGTTTTGTTTTTGAAGTGACCACTCGGCCGCCTTCTCCGTCTTGTACTGTTTTTGTGGGGGTTTGGCTAATTGATATGTTAAGAGGCGTGTTTGGACTGTATATAGTTTAATATAAGTAAATAAATGTATATTTTCTTACCTAGGAATTTTTGTGTGGAACCTTCTGATACCCAAACCCAGTGGAGCACTAAACCACATTGGTAATACCAGCTTTGTTTATGGGGATAGACCTGGAAGGCCTAGTTTTACAGGGGTTTTGTGTAACTTTTACCCTTTGCCCTTAGACAAGGCATTAGGCCTCAGGGAAACCCCAATTTCTGCGTAACAGTGTGTGTGTGTTTGTGTTTGTACTCACCTAGTTGTGGTTGCAGGGGTCGAGTCACAGCTCCTGGCACCGCCTCTTCACTGGTCGCTACTAGGTCACTCTTCCTGGTCCATGAGGCATGTCCTCGTAGGACATGCCCCTTACCTCCATCATTTTAGCCCTCCACGTTTCCGGGCGCCCATGTTGCTTTTTATTAAATTTGGTCGCAGGGAGTTCTTCCCCAGCTGTAGAAATCTGTCATTGTTCTGCCTCTCCGTAAACCAGATACTTTGTGGCATAATGCCTCACACTATTGCCCCATTGCTGCTAGCAGTCTAGTTTGCAAGGTGGTGGAATGTCTAGTAAAGAGACCTTTAGTGTGGCATTTAGAGACACAATAGTCTCTCCAATAGCTAATACTCTGCTTAGATACGTATGTTCGTAATGCCTTTGCTAGTAATACTCAGTTATCACAGTCTTTATTGATCTTGAAAAGGAATTTGACACTACTTGGCCCAAATTTATTCCTTAGACCTCCAAGGCAATTTGCCACTTTTTCTTAAAAACTTCCGTGTTCTTAAAAACTTCCGTGTTCGAGTTAATAATTAACTTTCCCCGGACTTAGTCCAAGTTGAAGGTGTCCCCCAAGAATGTGTACTTAGCACCATTCTTTTTCATCTATTATAAATAATCAGGCCTCTGTTCTACCATCTAATATTTGATCAACGCTTTATGTTGATGACTTTGGTATAGCTTATGCAGACGCTGACTGTCACCTAGCAGCAGTCTCACTGCAGACGCTGACTGTCACCTAGTAGCAGCCTCACTGCAGACGCTGACTGTCACCTAGCAGCAGCCTCACTGCAGACGCTGACTGTCACCTAGCAGCAGTCTCACTGCAGACGCTGACTGTCACCTAGCAGCAGCCTCACTGCAGACGCTGACTGTCACCTAGCAGCAGCTTCACTGCAGGCGCTGACTGTCACCTAGCAGCAGCCTCACTGCAGGCGCTGACTGTCACCTAGCAGCAGCCTCACTGCAGACGCTGACTGTCACCTAGCAGCAGCCTCACTGCAGACGCTGACTGTCACCTAGCAGCAGCCTCACTGCAGGTGCTGACTGTCACCTAGCAGCAGCCTCACTGCAGGCGCTGACTGTCACCTAGCAGCAGCTTCACTGCAGGCGCTGACTGTCACCTAGCAGCAGCCTCACTGCAGACGCTGACTGTCACCTAGCAGCATCTTCACTGCAGGTATAAGGATGTGTTCTTTGGGCGTTTTGGAGGCGTGGTTGAAATGATAAGGCTTCGGAGACTTCTTACTTTATTTGTAATAAAGGTGCGGGTAACAGGCTGCGTGTCTGTGGCCATGGCCCAGGTGGGCCATGCCCCTTGCGAGAGGGAGAGGAGTAGGCCTATTGACTGAGTGAAGTCTGGGCGCCAAGTGAGAGTGGGCCAGGGCGGGTCTGGTAGACGTGGGTACGCCTACCAGGCCTGCCCTCTGGCGGAATACTATGGAAACTAGCATGGCACGAAATATGAACTCAGCTGGCAGACAGCATGGCTGTCTATGCAGACAGTCAGGCTGTCTACATCGCTCGGTCACACACCCATGGTCGTCCCGACCATGAATGGCATTAAAAAAAAACTCGGGGAACAGGTCACAGAACACGAAAGAAAAAAACACATATATACATAAACATATGGACATAGAAAAAAAAACTTCCTCCAGAGAGGGAAGAAAAAAAGGTGGGCTTCGTGGTCTAAGGCAGTGAGCGTCGATACAGCACTGCACGCCTTCCTGCGTCTGGACACATACTGCAACACGGGAGACATGAGCTGTGACGTAACAGGGTACGGTCTCCTCTGGGATGTGAAGCAGACATCGTAGTAGTCGCTGCAGGGGTTCACTCAACTGGGGCATCAACTGCTTGTGCCCTCGAGTGAGGCGTCGTCAGTAGTCGCAACAGGACAGGACTGGCAAGCAACTCAGGAGGACATTCCTCGACTGGTACTGTCGCTGGAGCTGTCGCTGCTGGCGAGTGTGGAGTCGTGACAGGGACGACTCGGCGAAACATCTGGAGGTCGTAACAGCATACACCATACTGCAGTGAGTGGGCTAGCAGTCAAAGTGACATCAACTTTGTGCAGGCTGCTCACTGAAGCTGTGACACGAGGCTGACAGTCGCCTGCCAACAGGCTTAACTGCGGCTTGGCGAGTGACATCTCTCGACAGTAGAAGTTACAGCAGAGGGCAGTGTAAGCGTCCCCAGACTGGTCATCTGCAATAACTGGACTGACGGTCTTGGAGGTGAAGTGGAACGGTCTTGATGGGAGAATCGTCGCGGGTACGATTCAGCAAAGGCATCTACGAGCGGGGAACAATAAGAGCTTTCTGTACAAGGCGCTCGAACGCTCGTAACTGACGCCTGGACTGACAAATGTCAGCTGTCAAGCGCGCGGGGCGCGGGTCACACACTGGGTGACAAAGTAACACATAGGTGCTACATAGGACACACGAGAAAACTGCACACATACTACACATGTGGTACAACATAGCTTACTAGCAAATGACGCTTTTCTGTATAAAAATCGTCACTAAGCAATACAGGAACATGTGAGAACACTGACTGAGAGGAATAATTAATGAACACTCGACTTATATCTTCTCTCAAACTTCTCGACAAATAATGAAAATAAAATGTTCACTGTGAAACTAGAACACTCGGGACATCACATGGGTGATATCAGGCGTGACATGGCGAGTGATGTCAGCAGACGTCGCGAGGAACGTCAGGCAACATCGTGGGTGACGTCAGTGGAGTGACGTCGTGGAGTCGGCAGCATCGTGACGTCAGCAGCATGGTGGTGACGTCATGGGTTGATGTAGGCGCAGACCCACACGTGGTCACACGTGGCTTCGAGTGGCCTCGACACTCGGATACACAGTTCTGGCAAGAATTCACAAGGAAATTCACAGAAAACAGCATAGAGGGAGTGGGCAGTGAGTGGTGTATGGTGTGTGGCGGCGTACACTAGGGCGAGTGTGTATGGTGAGAGACAGGGCCGCGGGACTACCTCCCTCACCCACAACACACGAGGAGACACGCTCACACTGGGAAATCACCACAAACTCACCTCTGAAGTGCTGAAATAGTTGTGCTGAGCTGAACAACAACAACAGCAGAACATGCTGGCAAGACTGAACACGTGACTGAGAAACAGCATGGGACACTGTGACGTGAAGTCAGTGACGCCATTTCTCGGAGAATTAGACAAATTTCGGCCTGAATACTGCTTGTACCTGTGTCTGGACGCTGATATTTGCAGACACGACATCAGGATAACTCGTTGACAGACGGATGCTTCTTGTGTAGGCTGATGAAGTGAAAGACAAACTTCATTCCTCTTCCTCCCCTCGCGGGCAAACACAACTGCTGCGAGGCACCGCTGGCACCATTTATAACGATGTGTTCTTTGGGCGTTTTGGAGGCGTGGTTGAAATGATAAGGCTTCGGAGATTTCTTACTTTATTTGTAATAAAGGTGCGGGTAACAGGCTGCGTGTCTGTGGCCATGGCCCAGGTGGGCCATGCCCCTTGCGAGAGGGAGAGGAGTAGGCCTATTGACTGAGTGAAGTCTGGGCGCCAAGTGAGAGTGGGCCAGGGCGGGTCTGGTAGACGTGGGTACGCCTACCAGGCTTGCCCTCTGGCGGAATACTATGGAAACTAGCATGGCACGAAATATGAACTCAGTTGGCAGACAGCATGGCTGTCTATGCAGACAGTCAGGCTGTCTACACAGGCGCTGACTGTCACCTAGCAGCATCTTCACTGCAGGCGCTGACTGTCACCTAGCAGCATCTTCACTGCAGGCGCTGACTGTCACCTAGCAGCATCTTCACTGAAGGCGCTGACTGTCACCTAGCAGCAGCCTCACTGCAGGCGCTGACTGTCACCTAGCAGCAGCCTCACTGCAGACGCTGACTGTCACCTAGCAGCAGCGTCACTGCAGACGCTGACTGTCACCTAGCAGCAGCCTCACTGCAGACGCTGACTGTCACCTAGCAGCATCTTCACTGCAGACGCTGACTGTCACCTAGCAGCAGCCTCACTGCAGGCGCTGACTGTCACCTAGCAGCAGCCTCACTGCAGGCGCTGACTGTCACCTAGCAGCAGCCTCACTGCAGACACTGACTGTCACCTAGCAGCAGCGTCACTGCAGACGCTGACTGTCACCTAGCAGCAGCCTCACTGCAGGCGCTGACTGTCACCTAGCAGCAGAATCACTGCAGACGCTGACTGTCACCTAGCAGCAGCCTCACTGCAGACGCTGACTGTCACCTAGCAGCAGCGTCACTGCAGACGCTGACTGTCACCTAGCAGCAGCCTCACTGCAGACGCTGACTGTCACCTAGCAGCAGCGTCACTGCAGACGCTGACTGTCACCTAGCAGCAGCCTCACTGCAGACACTGACTGTCACCTAGCAGCAGCGTCACTGCAGACGCTGACTGTCACCTAGCAGCAGCCTCACTGCAGACGCTGACTGTCACCTAGCAGCAGCTCACTGCAGGCGCTGACTGTCACCTAGCAGCAGCCTCACTGCAGACACTGACTGTCACCTAGCAGCAGCGTCACTGCAGACGCTGACTGTCACCTAGCAGCAGCGTCACTGCAGACGCTGACTGTCACCTAGCAGCAGCCTCACTGCAGACCTGACTGTCACCTAGCAGCAGTCTCACTGCAGACGCTGACTGTCACCTTGCAGCAGCCTCACTGCAGACACTGACTGTCACCTAGCAGCAGCGTCACTGCAGACACTGACTGTCACCTAGCAGCAGCGTCACTGCAGACGCTGACTGTCATCTAGCAGCAGCGTCACTGCAGACGCTGACTGTCACCTAGCAGCAGCGTCACTGCAGACGCTGACTGTCACCTAGCAGCAGCGTCACTGCAGGCGCTGACTGTCACCTAGCAGCAGCCTCACTGCAGACGCTGACTGTCACCTAGCAGCAGCCTCACTGCAGACGCTGACTGTCACCTAGCAGCAGCGTCACTGCAGACGCTGACTGTCACCTAGCAGCAGCCTCACTGCAGACACTGACTGTCACCTAGCAGCAGCGTCACTGCAGACACTGACTGTCACCTAGCAGCAGCGTCACTGCAGAACTGACTGTCACCTAGCAGCAGCCTCACTGCAGCGCTGACTGTCACCTAGCAGCAGCCTCACTGCAGACACTGACTGTCACCTAGCAGCAGCGTCACTGCAGACGCTGACTGTCACCTAGCAGCAGCGTCACTGCAGACACTGACTGTCACCTAGCAGCAGCGTCACTGCAGACGCTGACTGTCACCTAGCAGCAGCCTCACTGCAGACACTGACTGTCACCTAGCAGCAGCGTCACTGCAGACGCTGACTGTCACCTAGCAGCAGCCTCACTGCAGACGCTGACTGTCACCTAGCAGCAGCGTCACTGCAGACGCTGACTGTCACCTAGCAGCAGCCTCACTGCAGACGCTGACTGTCACCTAGCAGCAGCGTCACTGCAGACGCTGACTGTCACCTAGCAGCAGCCTCACTGCAGACGCTGACTGTCACCTAGCAGCAGCGTCACTGCAGACCTGACTGTCACCTAGCAGCAGCCTCACTGCAGACGCTGACTGTCACCTAGCAGCAGCGTCACTGCAGACGCTGACTGTCACCTAGCAGCAGCCTCACTGCAGACACTGACTGTCACCTAGCAGCAGCCTCACTGCAGACGCTGACTGTCACCTAGCAGCAGCGTCACTGCAGACGCTGACTGTCACCTAGCAGCAGCCTCACTGCAGACGCTGACTGTCACCTAGCAGCAGCCTCACTTCAGACACTGACTGTCACCTAGCAGCAGCGTCACTGCAGGCGCTGACTGTCACCTAGCAGCAGCGTCACTGCAGACGCTGACTGTCACCTAGCAGCAGCCTCACTGCAGACACTGACTGTCACCTAGCAGCAGTCTCACTGCAGACGCTGACTGTCACCTAGCAGCAGCCTCACTGCAGACACTGACTGTCACCTAGCAGCAGCGTCACTGCAGACACTGACTGTCACCTAGCAGCAGTCTCACTGCAGACGCTGACTGTCACCTAGCAGCAGTCTCATTGCAGACGCTGACTGTCACCTAGCAGCAGTCTCACTGCAGGCGCTGACTGTCACCTAGCAGCAGCCTCACTGCAGACGCTGACTGTCACCTAGCAGCAGCGTCACTGCAGACACTGACTGTCACTTAGCAGCAGTCTCACTGCAGACGCTGACTGTCACCTAGCAGCAGTCTCACTGCAGACGCTGACTGTCACCTAGCAGCAGTCTCACTGCAGGCGCTGACTGTCACCTAGCAGCAGCCTCACTGCAGACACTGACTGTCACCTAGCAGCAGCCTCACTGCAGACGCTGACTGTTACCTAGCAGCAGCCTCACTGCAGACACTGACTGTCACCTAGCAGCAGTCTCACTGCAGGCGCTGACTGTCACCTAGCAGCAGCCTCACTGCAGACGCTGACTGTCACCTAGCAGCAGCTTCACTGCAGACGCTGACTGTCACCTAGCAGCAGCTTCACTGCAGACGCTGACTGTCACCTAGCAGCAGCCTCACTGCAGGCGCTGACTGTCACCTAGCAGCAGCCTCACTGCAGGCGCTGACTGTCACCTAGCAGCAGCCTCACTGCAGGCGCTGACTGTCACCTAGCAGCAGCTTCACACCAAAATGCTGTCAACAGTGTTGACCATCGGGCCACCACTCAGGGTTTTTAATTATCTTGTGCCAAAAAACACCAAATTACTTTTACCAGACGTTGTTTGGTCTATGATACTCCACTGTACCCGTGTGGTTCCCGTATCACTGTACCCGTGTGGTTCCCGTATCACTGAACCCGTGTGGTTCCCGTATCACTGAACCCGTGTGGTTCCCGTATCACTGAACCCGTGTGGTTCCCGTATCACTGAACCCGTGTGGTTCCCGTATCACTGTACCCGTGTGGTTCCCGTATCACTGTACCCACGTGGTTCCCGTATCACTGTACCCGTGTGGTTCCCGTATCACTGTACCCGTGTGGTTCCCGTATCACTGAACCCGTGTGGTTCCCTTATCACTGAACCCGTGTGGTTCCCGTATCACTGAACCCGTGTGGTTCCCGTCCACTGTACCCGTGTGGTTCCCGTATCACTGTACCCGTGTAGTTCCCGTCCACTGTACCCGTGTGGTTCCTGACAACTGTACCCGTGTGGTTCCCGTCCACTGTACCCGTGTGGTTCCTGTCCACTGTACCCGTATGGTTCCCGTCCACTGTACCCGTGTGGTTCCCGTATCACTGAAGGTGATTCGGTCAAATTTCTCGGTCTTCTGTTTGATCGGCGACTGTCCTGGCGACCTCGCATGACCTCCCTGAAAGCTCATCTTTCGTGGGGGGGGGGCCGGATCGTCGAACTCTCCTTCGGCTTCATTCTGCCATAATCCCATCGAAACTCGATTATGGCGACCAGATATATTCTGCGGCCTCTCCCGCAGTTCTTTCTAAACTTGATCCCGTTTGTGTCTAGGTGCTTTCCGCTCTTCCTTGTCGAGACTCAATATGAGGAGGCTAATGTTCCGTCTTCGCATGATGGGCGTGATGCCCATTGTTTCAGTTTCTTGTCCGTTCTCATGACCTTCACGGCTCTATCTTACTTTATCTTCCCTCCTCGCTGACGGCCCCACCTTTGACACAGACTTCCTCTTTGACTTTTTCACAGCAACAGATTTATTACTCAAAGTTTGATGGTACTTCCTTGAACCCTGTCTAACTGTACCCCTGTTATCCTCTCCACCCTCAACAGTCTCTAATCAAACAAACATACCCTGCCAAGTAGCGCTATATCACTCTGGTTTAGATTATAATAATAAAAATCGGCCCATGAGCTTTTAACAGTGGATCTTTCTTACCTCCCTCAAGACCACATCGTAATATTCAAGGTGTTTGAACCATGGTCCGGATATTGACAGTCCGATGGTCGACTGTCTAGAGTCTCTAGACTAACCCAGTCCTCTAATAGGAAGGATTCGTAGGTGACCTTGAGGGGGATAAAAACATATCTACTGCTAAAGCTCCTGGGCCGAAGGAAGGAGTTCAGTTGGGTTACAGTTGGTGCCACTGACGGAATGTAATACAGTAAGTATTGCCTCTGAATCTTACCTTTAAGATCCCTGGGTTAGCCTAGACGGTAGAGAGTTGGACTCTCAGTTTATGGAGACAGTCGTTCGAGTCCCTCTTCCACCTTTATTTTCATGTGTGTGATAAAAATATATATATATATATATATATATATATATATATATATATATATATATATATATATATATATATATATATATATATATATATAAAGAGAGAGAGAGAGAGAGAGAGAGAGAGAGAGATTAATAACCCTCTTGTTATCGGTCCAACTAATCAGCTAATTTACTTTTCTCCAAAAAATCTGAGGAATGAAGCTGCGTCTGGTATCAGCTGCAGCTAACAATACGCTGGCTGCCAGTTCTTGGACCAAATCGATAATATTCAATTACTGGAAGCTTACCCGCCCGGGCTACCCAGATGGTGCTGCTAACAGAGGGTATATTGTGTGAGGAAGGGCAGAGGTAGAAGGGGAAAAAATCATTTCTGAAGAATACGTATATATACTATTATCAATAATTCTGGTTAATAATATAATAATATCTTTATTTACTACAAGAACATGTACAAGGTATACAGACCATAGCTGACATCAATGACATACTACTATATAGAAAGCCCCCTGTTATGCTGAGCATTTCCCACATATTAGGTCAGTGTCCCAGGATGCAACCCACACCAGTCCACTAACTCCCAGGTACCCATTTTACTGATGGGTGAACATAGACAACAGGTGTAAATAAACACTCCCAGTGTTTCTACCCTGGTTGGGATTAATGTCAACTCTGAGACATATATATCACTGAGAGACACTGGGTATGTTCCCTTCCACCTGCTGTCCCTGTTAACCTAGCACCAAGTAGGTACCTGGGTGTTAGTTACCTTCCACCTGCTGTCCCTCTTCACCTAGAACCAAGTAGGTACCTGGGTGTTAGTTACCTTCCACCTGCTGTCCCTGTTCACCTAGCACCAAGTAGGTACCTGGGTGTTAGTCACCTTCCACCTGCTGTCCCTCTTCACCTAGCAACAAGTAGGTACCTGGGTGTTAGTTGAATAGTATGGGTCGCATCCCGGGAACAAGATTAATGCTGATTAAATCTCTGTAAATGTTCTGCATAACCAGGGACTTCCTATAGGCTATGTCAATGATGTTAGCTAGATAAGTTGTACTTGTAGAAATAAACATTATTATTATTATTATTATTATTATTATTATTATTATTATTATTATTATTATTATTATTATTATTATTATTATTATTATTATTATTATTATTTTTTTATTATTATTATTATTATTATTATTAAAATTATTATTATTACTATTATAATTATTATAATTATTATTATTATTATTATTATTATTTTTATTATTATTATTATTGCTTTTATTATTATTATTATTATTATTATTATTATTATTATTATTATTATTATTATTATTATTATTATTATTATTATTATTGTTATTATTATTATTATTATTATTATTATTATTATTATTATTATTATTATTATTATTATTATTATTATTATTATTAACTGTGAATATATTAGGAGCACTCCAGGAGCTCAAGCAGGTCAACACAGATCACAACACTGTAAGTACCTGAGGTGTCATCGCTCACGTCAACACAGATCACAACACTGTAAGTACCTGAGGCGTGGTCGCTCACGTCAACACAGATCACAACACTGTAAGTACCTGAGGTGTCATCGCTCACGTCAACACAGATCACAACACTAAGTACCTGAGGTGTCATCGCTCACGTCAACACAGATCACAACACTGTAAGTACAAATATTTCAACATGAAAGAGAGTGTATGATGCCAGTACAATGATTTATTGACAAGGTATAGTGGAGAGTTAGAGTATCTTAGGTCCGCGTCGTAGAGATGCTTCGTTGATGGTATTATGTCTACCCACATTCTGTACTCCGTCTTTTGTCTTCTCTTATCCTGCCAGTATAACTTCACTTTGCACTTATTCAAACCTCACGTGTATGTGTTTGTTCCTATGTGCGTGTTTTTACGATGAAAGTATGTATGTATGCTAAGTGTATGTTAAATGTATGTATTATCTGTGTATGTATGTATTATGTATTATTTGTATATGTATGTATGTATTATGTATTATCTGTGTATGTATGTATGTATTATGTATATAAGTATGAATGAATGTTATATGTATGTATTATGTATTATCTGTGTATGTATGTATGTATGTATTATGTATATAAGTATGAATGAATGTTATATGTATGTATTATGTATTATCTGTGCATGTATGCATTATGTATATATGTATGTATGCATTATGTATATGTGTAAAATGTATGTATTTATGTTTTATGTATTCATGCCTATATGTATATATATATATATATAATATATATATATATATATATATATATATATATATATATATATATATATATATCTAAGTGTATGTATCTGTATGCATGTGTGTATACTTATGAATATAGGAAAGATTGTTTACTTATGTGAACGTGAGTATTTTAGTGCATTAACGATAAGTAAACTTTAAGTGGTAATGAAGGATTGTTAGTGAATGAAGAGAAGAACGACCCAGGACTGGAACCGTAGTCCTGCCAGGTCCACCGCTGTCCCACTGACGTGCGAGGCTTGCAATACAAAGGTTCTACAGACTGACTGGTCTGCAGCGATGTTATCTTTGATGACCACCAGGGTTAAAGTCCACTCCTGTGTGTCACTGACTCTCGTACTTCACAACCTCTCTTCAAGTTATGGCATTCATGGCTTTGAGAGCTATAAGAATGTATGTACTGTGAACGCTCCTGGTGGCTGTGGGAAGTGACAGGTGGGTCACAGAGAGTGCCAGTGCCGCACCTGCTTCCTGTCAGGTTCACGGTTCCAGTCTCCGTTCATTCTTCTGTTATTCAAGTAGGTATGTGTGCATGCATAATATAACTGTGTATGTATGTATGTGTGTATTTTTGTACATAGATGTGTTTGTCCATAAGAATACATATGTTAGTTGAATATATTTGTATATATATATATATATATATATTATATATATATATATATATATATATATATATATATATATATATATATATATATATATATATATATATATATATATCAGTAACAACCTGCGACTAGCCAAGGATTCGAACCCATACTGCTTTGGCCCACCTCATGGTGAGCGAAAATACACGATGCTCTAACCCACAGGACCACGCAATCCTACAAGAATGACGCACCCAGCCAAGCTAGCTAGGTGTTTTACCATCATCCGAGGACATACGGTGGTGTGGACGCCTCGGAACAAATTTCATTCTACTCCCCGTTTGGTTTATTAGCAAAATGAGCAATATTTTATATTATGGTAACCACGAACGAGTGGTATTGATTAATAACAACACTGCGACTATCCAACGATTCGAACCCATGCTACTTTGGCCTGCCTCATGGTGAGCAAAAGCACATGACGCTCAAACCCACAGGAGCACGCGTGCTGCCTTGCAACATTTCCAACCCCGTGGCTTCCTTTTGGGCATATATATATATATATATATATATATATATATATATATATATATATATATATATATATATATATATATATATATATATATATATATATATATATATATATAAGAAAGCCTAGGGAACAAATGAATTTGTCAGTTAAAAACAGAGTAGGGCAGTTAGTAGATGGGGAGCTGGAGGTATTGGGTAGAAGGCGGGAATATTTTGAGGAACTTTTAAATGTCAATGAAAAAAGGGAGGCGGTAATTTCATGTACTGGCCAGGGAGGTACAACATCGTTTAGGAGTGAAGAAGAGCAGGATGTGAGTGTGGGGGAGGTGCGTGAGGCATTACGTAGAATGAAAGGGGGTAAAGCAGCTGGAACTAACGGGATCATGACAGAAATGTTAAAAGCAGGGGGGGGGGATATAGTGCTGGAGTGGTTGGTATTTTTGTTTAATAAATGTATGAAAGAGGGAAAGGTACCTAGGGATTGGCAGAGAGCATGTATAGTTCCTTTATATAAATGGAAGGGGGATAAAAGAGAGTGTAAAAATTATAGGGAAATAAGTTTACTGAGTATACCATGTAAAGTGTATGGCAGGGTTATTATTGAAAGAATTAGAGGTAAGACAGAGAGTAGGATTGCAGATGAGCAAGGAGGCTTTAGAGTGGGTAGGGGATGTGTAGATCAAGTGTTTACAGTGAAGCATATATGTGAACAGTATTTAGATAAAGGTAGAGAAGTTTTTATTGCATTTATGGATTTAGAAAAGGCATATGATAGAGTGGATAGGGGAGCAATGTGGCAAATGTTGCAAGTGTATGGAATAGGTAGTAAGTTACTGAAGGCTGTAAAGAGTTTTTATGAGGATAGTGAGGCTCAGGTTAGGGTGTGTAGGAGAGAGGGAGATTACTTCCCGGTAAAAGTATGTCTTAGACAGGGATGTGTAATGTCACCATGGTTGTTTAATATATTTATAGATGGGGTTGTAAAAGAAGTAAATGCTAGGGTGTTGGGGAGAGGGGTGGGATTAAATTATGGAGAATTAAATGCAAAATGGGAGTTGACACAGTTACTTTTTGCTGATGATACTGTGCTTATGGGAGATTCTAAAGAAAAGTTGCAAAGGTTAGTGGACGAGTTTGGGAGGGTGTGTAAAGGTAGAAAGTTAAAAGTGAACATAGATATGAGTAAGGTGATGAGGGTATCAAACGATTTAAATAAAGAAAAATTGGATATCACATTGGAGAGAGGGATTATGGAAGAAGTAAATGTTTTCAGATATTTGGGAGTTGACGTGTCAGTGGATGGGTTTATGAAGGATAAGGTTAACCATAGAATTGATGAAGAAAAAAAGGTGAGTGGTGCATTGAGGTATCTCTGGAGACAAAAAACTTTATCCGTGGAGGCAAAGAAGGGAATGTACGAAAGTATAGTGGTACCAACACTCTTATATGGGTGTGAAGCATGGGTTGCAAATGCTGCAGCGAGGAGGAGGCTGGAGGCAGTGGAGATGTCCTGTCTAAGGGCAATGTGTGGTGTAAATATTATGCAGAAAATTCGGAATGTGGAAATTAGGAGAAGGTGTGGAGTTACTAAAAGCATTTGTCAGAGGGCTGAAGAGGGGTTGTTGAGGTGGTTTGGTCATTTAGAGAGAATGGATCAAAGTAGAATGACTTGGAGAGCGTATAAATCTGTAGGGAAAGGAAGGCGGGGTAGGGGTCATCCTAGACAAGGTTGGAGGGAAGAGGTAAAGGAGGTATTGTGGGCGAGGGGCTTGAACTTCCAGCAAGCATGTGTGAGTGTGTTAGATAGGAGTGAATGGAGACGAATGGTTTTTGGGACATGACGATCTGTTGGAGTGTGAGCAGGGTAACATTGTGTGAAGGGATTCAGGGAAACTAGTTAATTGATTTAGTTGGACTTGAGTCCTGGAAATGGGAAGTACAATGCCTGCACTTTAAAGGAGGAGTCTGAGATAGTGACAGCTGGGAGGGACAATTCTCAGCTGTTGTATCTGAGCTCCTCTGCAAAGACAGTGATTATGTATGAGTGTGATGAAAGTGTTGAATGATGATGAAAGTATTTTCTTTTTGGGGATTTTCTTTCTTTTTGGGTCACCCTGCCTCGGTGGGAGACGGCCGACTTCTTGAAAAAAAAAAAAATATATATATAAATATATATATATATATATATAAGAGAGAGAGAGAGAGAGAGAGAGAGAGAGAGAGAGAGAGAGAGAGAGAGAGAGAGAGAGAGAGAGAGAGAGAGAGAGAAATATACATGTCGTGCCGAATAGGTAAAACTGGTCAGTTAGCAAGAACTCATTTAAAATAAGGAGCTGGGCAAAACACTCAACAGGGTAACTAGGGATGCCAGAGCAGCTAGTTTTCTGTTCCAGCGACTCAGCGCTGCTGACATTCATCTTTGCAAATATACAGGGTCTAAAGCCAGCGACGAACAACAAGATACCTTACATTCGTGGACTGCTTACAGAGTCAAATGCAATGTTTGTGGCTTTCACAGAGACCCACATAAAGGATCCCTTGGACAATGAAATATGGATCCCGGGCTACAACCTATACAGATGTGACAGAGTGAATAAGCAAATGATGTAGTTGAAGTTTTAGCAGTAAAGATCGAGAATCAAAACCTGGTCATCGTGGTTGTCTACAAGCCTCCGGATGCAACGTCCCAACAATTTCACGAACAGCTTCTGAAAATTGACCACTGTCTGGAAAACCTTCCAGCTCCTGCCCCCAACATCTTGCTCCTGGGGGATTTCAACCTAAGGCAACTAAAATGGAGGAATATTGCAAATAATGTGGTAGCAGAGATAACACCAGGAGGCAGCTCAGATGAAAACTCGCACACACACGAGCTTTTAAATCTCTGCACCAAATTCACCTTAAACCAGCAAATAATAGAGCCTAGAAGATTGAAGAATACGCTGGACCTCATCTTCACTAACAATGATGATCTGATACGAAATGTCATCATATCAAAAACAATATACTCAGATCACAACATAATAGAGGTCCAGACATGTATGCAGGGAGCCCCAGATCAACAAAATGTGAACAGTCGCGAGGGAGCCTTCTCCAAATTAAACTTCAATAACAAAAACATAAAGTGGGACCAAGTAAACCAAGTCCTAAATGATATAAACTGGGAAGATACCCTAAGCATCACGGATCCGAACCTATGTCTAGAACAAATTAACTCTGTGGCACTTGAGGTTTGCTCAAGGCAAATTCCCTTAAGTAAAAGGAGAAGATGTAAACTAGAAAGAGAGAGGCGCTCCCTGTACAGACGCAGGCAAAGAATAACAGAGCGGCTACAAGAGGCCAATATATCTGAAATACGTAGGGAGACACTGGTCAGAGAAATAGCAAATATCGAACTAAAACTAAAGGAATCTTACAGGAATCAAGAAACGGGGGAAGAACTAAAAGCCATAAATGAAATTGAAAGAAACCCAAAGTATTTCTTTTCGTATGCCAAATCAAAGTCGAGAACAACATCCAGTATTGGGCCCCTACATAAACGGGATGGGTCCTACACAGATGACAGCAAGGAAATGAGTGAGCTACTAAAGTCCCAGTATGACTCAGTTTTTAGCGAGCCGCTCACCCGACTGAAACTCGAAGACCTAAATGAATTTTTTATGAGAGTGCCACAGAACTTGGTAGACGCAAGCCTATCTGACATTACCCTGACGCAAAATGACTTCGAAAAGGCAATAAATGATATGCCCATGCACTCCGCTCCAGGCCCAGACTCATGGAACTCCGTGTTCATCAAGAACTGCAAGAAGCCTCTATCACGTGCTTTTAACATCATATGGAGAGGGAGCATGGGGTCGTCCCGCAGTTACTAAAAACAACAGACATAGCCCCACTCCACAAAGGGGGCAGTAAACCAATAGCAAAGAACTACAGACCAATAGCGCTTACGTCCCATATCATAAAAATCTTTGAAAGGGTTCTAAGGAGCAAGATCGTCATTCATCTCGTTACCCATCAATTACACAACCAAGGGCAGCATGGGTTTAGAGAAGGTCGCTCCTGTCTGTCCCAACTACTGGACCACTACGACAAGGTCCTGGATGCTCTAGAAGACAAACAGAATGCAGATATTATATACACAGACTTTGCAAAAGCCTTTGACAAGTGTGACCATGGTGTAATAGCACACAAAATGCGTGATAAAGGAATAACAGGAAAAGTTGGTAGATGGATCTATAATTTCCTAACAAGTAGAATACAAAGAGTAGTAGTCAACAGAGTAAAGTCTGAGGCGGCTACGGTGAAAAGTTCTGTTCTGTTCCATAAGGCACAGTACTCGCGCCCATCCTGTTCCTCATCCTCATATCGGACATAGATAGGCATATAAACCACAGTGCCGTGTCTTCCTTTGCAGATGACACTCGAATCTGCATGACAGTGTCCACCATTGAAGACACTGCAAGACTCCAAGCAGACATCAACCAAATCTTTAAATGGGCTGCAGAAAACAATATGAAGTTCAATGATGAACAATTTCAATTACTCCAATATGGAAAACGTGAGGAAATTAAAATATCATCGGAGTACAAAACAAATTCCAACCACACAATAGAGCGAAAAACTAATGTCAAAGATCTGGGAGTGATCATGTCAGAGGATCTCACCTTCAAGGACCATAACACTGTAGCAATCGCATCTGCTAGAAAAATGACAGGATGGATAATGAGAACCTTCAAAACCAGGGATGCCAAGCCCATGTTGACACTTTTCAGGTCGCTTGTTCTATCTAGGCTGGAATATTGCTGCACACTAACTGCACCTTTCAAGGCAGGTGAAATTGCTGACCTAGAAAATGTTCAGAGAACCTTCAAGGCACGCATAACTGCGATAAACCACCTCAATTACTGGGAACGCTTGAAGTTCCTAAACCTGTACTCTCTAGAACGCAGGCGGGAGAGATACATTATTATATACACTTGGAAAATTCTAGAGGGATTAGTACCAAACTTGCACACGAGAGTCATTCCCTACGAAAGCAAAAGACTTGGCAGACGATGTAACATCCCCCCAATGAAAAGCAGGGGTGCCACTAGCACGTTGAGAGACAACACAATAAGTGTCAGGGGGCCAAGACTGTTCAACTGCCTCCCAGCATACATAAGGGGGATTACCAATAAACCCCTAGCTATCTTCAAGCAGGCACTGGACAGGCACCTAAAGTCGGTACCTGACCAGCCAGGCTGTGGTTCGTACGTTGGACTGCGTGCGGCCAGCAGTAACAGCCTGGTTGATCAGGCCCTGATCCAACATGAGGCTTTGTCACAGACCGGGCCGCAGGGGCGTTGACTCCTGGAACTCTATCCAGGTAAACTCCAGGCAATGCCTGCTGTATTTTGGGCACGCGCCCCAGCTCGGAGGAGTTGGATGAGATTTTCGCATTATAATCAGTGACAAACATGTAACAATATGTACTAGACATGTATCTCTCACACCTCATGTACTGTATATGTCATCTTTATATCAACAATGTATCTCTCAAATCTTTTATATATATATATATATATATATATATATATATATATATATATATATATATATATATATATATATATATATATATATATAAACATCTTAGGGACACGATTGGAATCCATGTCCAAAAGTTCGTTGATGGAGCCAGGATCTGGGATAATCTAACAGGCTCTGAAATCAGACCTGCTCCCTCCAACAACTACAAACGGTCGCACTGCGATGGCCCAATAGTAGAGAATATAGCCTCAGCAATGCTTCAGAGTGTGTCAGGGAAGCATAGAGCCCGCCTCCTTGCAGTGAGAGCTCCTCATGCAGGGGACTTTCTTTTGGCTGTTCCCAACTCCAGCCTTTGCACACGCCTCGACCCACAGATCATCCGCATTGGTGTTGCCCTTCGACTTGCCGCCCCTATTCTCGCCGAACACAGGTGTATTTGTGGCAGTGAAGCAGCAGACCGATACGGATACCATGGTCTCGTGTGTCGTAAATCCGAGGGAAAGATTGCAAGACATGAAGAGGTTAATAACATTATCAAGAGGAGCCTCACAATAGCTGGATGCCCAGCAGTAAGGGATCCACCCCAACTATGCAGATCTGATGGCAGCCAAAAGTGTGATGTAGTCAGTGTGCTGTGAGGTCTACCTAAGCAGCCACACCTGCCCTTCGTAAATAGCTGTCAGACACGCCTCTTGGATTAAGGCTCAGGTCTTTTGTCTTTTGGACTAGCGTCAGGTCAAAGCACATGGTGCACTCCTCATTGGGGGGATGCTTGGAAGACAATATAAGGCCGAGGAAACAACTAGAGAGGGACATTCTGGCGGAGCTCTGGCCTGTGTGCGGAGCTCTGGGCTGGACATTCTGGCGGAGCTCTGGCCTGTGTGCGGAGCTCTGGGCTGGAGACATTCGGGCAGAGTTCTGGCCTGTGTGCGGAGCTCTGGGCACCAGATACTAGCAGAGCGGCTGCCGGTGTGCAGAGCTCTGGGAGAGTCTCTGGAGGAGACTGTAGCAGGTCTTGGGACCTGTGGCTAGAAGTGTGACTGAGTTCCTGTGGTAAACTGTCCTCTGAACTATATTGTAAGTTATATTCTGTTTGGTCAGTTGATTGTATTCCCTGTCTCGCTGCTTATATGTACAATCCCCATTTATCTAAACTCAATAAGTGTTCTCCTGTTCCCAAATATATTATTATACAAGGACTTAAATAAACTGTGTTTGAGTGGAATAGTAATATTCACTGCCCCCGTTATATTCTTATTATTCTTTATGCTTATACTTTATTTTATTATATCTTATTTTAGGTAGAGAGAGGGTGAGTAGTGTGGTGGTAATGAGAGGTGATGGTTTGGGACCAGTGACCTCACATTACCTCCGCTCCTGTCAACCTCACCTCTCCTGCCTACTCACTCCCTACCTTTACTCCCATATTCCCCAATTATCCTTAAATTCCATACCCCCCACATGACATGGTGTCTAAGCGGTGGTGGTTCTTATTATTTTTATAGTAGGAACCAGTCCCATGTGCCTTTTGACTGCTCGGTTATATTTGTGTTATGCTACCATTTGCTACCATTTTTTTTTTTGTGTGTGTAAAGTTCAAGTATATATCTGTGTGATATTATAATCCAAGTGACCTAAGCTGACCCTTTTTTGACCGCGGGTCTGAGTAATTGTGTGGTTGTAATATTATATTTGGTGGAGTTGTGTGTTGGTTTGAGATAAATGGTGGAGGTCGTGAGTGTTTGGGTGAGACTTTTGGGGGAAGCAATTACTGGCCGAAATTGAATATTTACAGAGAAACGAGAAGTCACCCAGCCCGCCTTGGAAGAATCATCCACAACTGTCACCCATTGAAGAGCTGGCTCTCATGGTCACCCAGCTGATGTGTCCAGTCACCCAGCAGATGTGCCCAGTCATCCAGCTGATGTGTTCCAGTTGCTGTATTGCTGCCCTGGTCTGTCATCCATTGTAGTGGGTGTCACCCAGCCTGTGACTATCACCCACTGACCGCAAGTTACCCGCAGTTGCCAGGGATGAGTGACCGCACCTCTGTTAATGACCAGAAGTGACCTCACCTCACCTCACCTCGAGCATCTGACTCTAGTCTGCTACTGTTGATGTCGGCTGTTTATGATGCTGCGGTTTACTGAGGCGAGGCTGTCTGATGCTGTCTGCTATGCTGAGACTGGCTGTGTGCTGCTGCCTGCCATGCTGTGACGCTGAGATGCTGTGGTCGTGCTGTGATGGTGTGGCTGTGCTGCGATGCTGGGGGCCGGGCTGCGATGCTGTAGCCGTGCTGCGATGCTATGGCCATGCTGCGATGCTGGGGCCGTGCTGCGATGCTATGGCCGTGCTGCGATGCTGTGGCGGTGCTGTGATGCCGCGATGCTGCCTAGCTCAGGAGGACATGATGGCCGTGATGCTGCAGTGGTGTATAAGAGATTCTGTCTGGTGTGCCAGGACAGGAGAATCTATTATGAAGGAGCTGCCATCCTTGGAGATGTGGAAGGACGCGAGCCGTGGGGATGGACTCCGCCTGCTGGGACCAGTGGTATGGAGGTGTATGCTGTCATGCTGGCCACCCTGTACGACCAGTATGGGGGGTGTCCTGCCAGCCATGAGAGACAATTAAGAGTGTGAGATGTTCCCAGCCTTCTCTGACTTGCCAGAAGTGTTAGTGTTACCTGGGTGGAATAAGGTGACCTTGGAAACGGTCAAGTGATCATGGCTACCTTGTTTTATGAGGCCAGTGAATCCTAGCAGTGACATAGGATAATGGTGGGTCTTAGCTGCGATGCTTGCCCTATCTCGATTTTCAGATGTTGAAGTGTGTATGTGAAGTGTGTTAACATACGACCTTGGTGGTCGTGATGTGGTCCAGTTGCAGTTACTTGAAAGAATGCAACCCGTTGGAGCAGTTTTCCACGCCAAAGAAGCCTAGAGAGGTTTGGCCCAATGGTTAACGTGCGAGGGTGACTAGCACCGGCTAGTGCGTTTCTAGTAGAAGTAGGGAAGGCACTGGAGCCAGATATTTAGTTTTAAGGAGAAATGACGGGTAAGGAGGCTTTGCACCAGGGAGCAACTGTTATGCTGGTCACCTGCGAGGTGTACTGATTATGCTGCCTTGTGGTAGTTGAGAAGGCTGACGGAAATACATGTAGTTGAATACTTTTATATTATGTTATGTGTAATTTTGTCTTTGTATTGTAATATAATTAAGGGTTTAGGATTAAAATAGTCTAATAACTTAGGACAAATTGTCCTAGTTCTCAGATATTTTAAACTGGGGGACAAAGGGGGATGTGATGTAGTCAGTGTGCTGTGAGGTCTACCTAAGCAGCCACACCTGCCCTTCGTAAATAGCTGTCAGACACGCCTCTTGGATTAAGGCTCAGGTCTTTTGTCTTTTGGACTAGCGTCAGGTCAAAGCACATGGTGCACTCCTCATTGGGGGATGCTTGGAGGACAATATAAGGCCGAGGAAACAACTAGAGAGGGACATTCTGGCGGAGCTCTGGCCTGTGTGCGGAGCTCTGGGCTGGACATTCTGGCGGAGCTCTGGCCTGTGTGCGGAGCTCTGGGCACCAGATACTAGCAGAGCGGCTGCCGGTGTGCAGAGCTCTGGGAGAGCTGCTGGAGAGTCTCTGGAGAAGACTGTAGCAGGTCTTGGGACCTGTGGCTAGAAGTGTGACTGAGTTCCTGTGGTGAACTGTCCTCTGAACTATATTGTAAGTTATATTCTGTTTGGTCAGTTGATTGTATTCCCTGTCTCCCTGCTTATATGTACAATCCCCATTTATCTAAACTCAATAAGTGTTCTCCTGTTCCCAAATATATTATTATACAAGAACTTAAATAAACTGTGTTTGAGTGGAATAGTAATATTCACTGCCCCCGTTATATTCTTATTATTCTTTATGCTTATACTTTATTTTATTATATCTTATTTTAGGTAGAGAGAGGGTGAGTAGTTAGGTGGTAATGAGAGGTGATGGTTTGGGACCAGTGACCTCACATTACCTCCGCTCCTGTCAACCTCACCTCTCCTGCCTACTCACTCCCTACCTTTACTCCCTTATTCCCCAATTATCCTTAAATTCCATACCCCCCACATGACAAAAGCGTCCAGATGGTATCACCCTTCAAGCCAGGACAGACGGCAAGCAGGTGGTGTGGGACTACACATGTGCATCTACCTTGGCTGATATCTATCTCCAATACACCAGGGAGGAAGGACGGGCAGCTGCCACCTTCAGGGAGTCCCAGAAGTCGAGAAAATATGGAGAACTTGCCCATCATTATATGTTTGTTCCCATAGGCTCAAAGACCCTTAGCTCATGGGGAAAGAGTGCATCTAAGTTCCTCAAGAAGCTGCACCAGTTATTTAGTTGATGTGTGCTTCCGGAGACGTGCTCGGTATTATACTCACCCCAAAATCTTTCTCCTTGAGTGAGGTTTGCAGTTTTTGGTCACCTAGACTATATTCTGTTTGTGGTCATCTATGCCCTTCCCCGATCTTCACGACTTTGCATTTGGTGGGGTTAAACTCAAAGAGCCAGTTGCTGGACCACGTGTCCAGCCTGTCCAGGTCTCTTTGTAGTCCTGCCTGATCTTCATCCGATTTAATTATCCTCACTAACTTCACATCATCTGCAAACAGGGACACTTCCTAATTTATCCCTTCCGTCATGTCATTCACAAATACCAGAAATAGCACTGGTCCTATTAGTGACCCCTGTGGAACCCTGCTCATCACAGGTGCCCACTCCGATTCCTCGTCACATACCATGTCTCGTTGTTGCCTCCCTGTGAGGTATTCTTTGATCCACTGCAGTGCCCTTCTTGTTATACGTGCCTGATCCTCTACCTTTTGCACTAATCTCTTGTGAGGAACTGTGTCGAAGGCCTACTTGCAGTCCAAGCAAATGCAATCTACCCTCCCCTCTCTCTCGTGTCTTACTTCCATTACCTTTTCATGAAACTCCAGTAGGTTTGTGACACAGGATTTGCTTTCCCTGAATCCATACTGGATGTCATTCATGAGCTTGTTCCGTTCTATGTGCTCCACCACTCTCCTCCTGATAATCTTCTCCATGACTTTGCATAAGATATACGTCAGTGACACTGGTCTATAGATTGGTGCCTCGTGTCTGTCTCCTTTCTTAAAAATGGGGACAACATTTGCCGTCTTCCATACCTCAGTATTTGCCCAGTTTCAATTGATGTGTTGAAAATTTTTGTTAGTGGCACACACAACATCTCTGCTATCACTCTAAGGACCCACAGAGAGATGTCCGGTCCCACCGTCTTTGAGGTATCGAGGTCACTTAACAGCTTCTTCACCTCCTCCTCGGTTGTGTGTATTTCATCCAACACTTGTTGGTATATCCCTTTTTGGTGTCCCCCTCTATTCTGACTTCCCAGAGTCCTTTCTGACTCCACTGTAAATACTTCCTTAAATCTCAAGTTGAGCTCCTCACATACTTTTTGGTTGTTTCTTGTGAGCTCCCCACCTTCTTTCCTCAGCCTGACAGCACGGAAACAGAGTGCCTTGACGCTGGTGTCGCGACTCGAACCGTACCTTCCAGGACGTCGAGTCGCTCCACCAAGCGTCGAGCCTCTAGCAGCCGGGACTCCGACGACCTAGTCGGCCCGTCATGCCTTCATGTTCGGTATGACAGCCCGTGTGGACCTCTCGTAGAGTCCACACTTCATCGGAAGCCTATTCAGCTTTTCCTTGATACAGGTTCGGTGGTTAACATTGTCCGTTCCACCCTCTTCCGTGACATTGGTCTCCATGCAGCCATGCTGACCGAGCCGTCTGCTATTCAGACATTGCGAGGCGTTTCAGGTAGCCCTCTCACGGTCCGTGGTTGTACAACCTTAGAATTTGCGATCCATGATCACAAGTGGTCAGCAAAGTTCTTAGTTGTTGATGACATCGTCTTCCCAGGCGATTTGCTCATCGGTTTCAAGACCATGGCAGACCTTAAGATCCGTTTAGATCCAGCTAAGTGGAAAGCGGATTTTGACGGAGTGGACGCACCCTTCTGGGGTGTGCGCTGGGTTCCACTACCTGCCACTCCGTCTCTGAGTACATCCAGTGCTTGGAATCATTGGAAACCCGCGGTTTCCGTCGCGCACCCTCCGTGAGGTCGGCCTCTTGTCCTGACCAACCTCATAAGAGAGCTCGTATCTCGTCACCTCCTGACCATCAGCGCGCAGTTATCAGTGAAACCCAGTCTGGGGACGCCCATTCTGACCATCACTCTAACTCTCCCCTGTTGTAGAGGATGACCGTTGTCAAGCCGCAGTCTCCCTGTCGGCAGGTGACTGTCTGACTCGTGTCATGGCATCAGCGAGCAGAGTTACTGCCTGTACAAAGTATGACGTCACTTTGTCGGCTAATTCGCTCACTCCTGTTACGGTGTATGTGACAAGAGCTTTCGAAGGAGATCATGTGCTAGTCGACAACGACACATGCAGAGTCAAGGGCCTCTCCCTTGAGCCGTCCTTGCACACTGTGCGTCGTGGCAAGTTGCAAGTCCTTGTCGGTAACTTGCATAGTCGAGAATTCCCCTGAGGAAGGATACTTCACTTGTCGACCTCGTCAGGTTCCCTCTCCCGGTGAGAGTGGAGGGAGAAATCCCAGCCGACGTTCTTGTAAGTGCAGTCCTCCCAGGTGAGTCCGCTACTAATTCTTCCGTCACCCGGCCAGTGCAGGAAGATGATCTAGCTATGACAGACTACCCTGAAGAAGTTCCACAACTTCTCCAGGTTCTCAATCGCACACGCACTGCCGTCGCGTTAGATGGCGAGTCCATGGGTCTGACCCCGCTTATGTCTCACCATATTCCGCTTGATAAAGGTACTAAACCCATTTACGTGCCTGCGTATCGTTTGCCGCATGCGCAAAGAGTGTTTGCTGACGAACTCATTGCAAAGATGCTCCGCGATGGAGTTATCGAGAGTCCATTTCCCGTGGAATGCCCCTCTAATCCTAGTTCCCAAGAAAGATGGAACATGGCGTCCTGTTATAGATTACAGGAAGCTGAATGCCTGTACCATCCCAGACCGATTTCCATTGCCAGTTCTGAATGACCTGTTACAGAACATTGGCGATAACAAGGTCTTTTCGACTCTTGATCTTCTTCAAGGGTTTTGGCAGATCCCTCTTGATGACCAAAGCAAAGAACTAACAGCGTTCTCTACGCCTACTGGTCATTATCAGTTCAAAAGAATGCCCTTCGGCTTGCGGGGAAGCCCAATCACGTTCAGTCGTCTAATGACAACGATTTTCCGTACTCTCCTAGGTGGCACGCTCATGGTCTACCTAGACGATCTCATTGTGATGTCCCAAGATGTTCCTACTCATCTTGTAAAGCTTGAGCGGGTACTGGAGAAACTAGCCAAGGCTAATCTTAAGGTGAAGCTTTCTAAATGCCAGTTCCTTAAGCAGGAAATAAAGTTTCTGGGCCACGTAGTAACTCAGAGCGGCATCAAGACAGACGAGTCTAAAATCTCGGCTGTGCGAAAGTTCCCTAGACCTACGACGGCGGATACTGTCCGCTCCTTCGTAGGCCTAGCCGGATTCTACCGCACCTTCATAGCCGGTTTCTCCACCTTAGCTGCACCCTTGACGCAGCTCCTTAAGAAAGATGTTCCCTTTGAGTGGACGTGTGACCAAGAAAGAGCTTCGTCACACTTAAGAATAGGTTAACATCAGCCCCAGTCCTTAGGTTCCCTGATTTCACCAAAGCGTTCACCTTGACGACAGATGCCAGCAAAGTTGGCATCGGTGCAGTCTTGTCGCAGGAATCTAATGGTAAGCAACAGCCAATAGCTTATGCTAGCCGTGTTCTTACCAAAGCTGAAGTCAATTACTCTGTGACAGAGCTAGAAGCCTTAGCCATCGTCTGGGCTTTGAACCACTTCAGAGATATTATTTACCAGTATCCTATCAAGATTTACACGGATCATCTGCCGTTATTATCCCTTTTTGCAAACAAGAATCTCTCTGGGAAACATGCTCGGTGGTCTCTCACCTTTAACGACTACAATCCCGAAATCTGCTATGTACCGGGTAAGCAAAATGTCGTGGCTGACGCCTTGTCGAGGCATATAGCCTTTGTCAGTGCAGACAACTCGTTCTCCGTCGAGGACCTAGAGAGAGCCCAACGGCAGGACCCGGTGTGGTCACCAGTCCTTCGATTCCTAACCAAGGAGGACGTGGGCCCACGAGTCAAGTCGCCCGTTCCGCTGACAGACTTAGTGGTCAATCAAGGAGTACTGTGTCGTGTAGCTCGACTAGTGGACCCCGGCAGAACCGTACACCAACTGGTGATACCGGAGTCCCTGGTGCCCACGACTCTCAACTTGATCCACGATGCCCCAGGCGCAGCGCACCCCGGGAAGGACCGCAGCATCAAACAGGCTAGAATGAAATATTTCTGGCCTAAGATGGCAGCGGAAATTGCCAAGTATGTACACCAGTGTGTCGTTTGCTTACAACACAAGGGTACTGTCACGGGTCCCAATCCCATTCTGAAGTATCCCATTACAAAGGAGCCCTGGGAGAGAACTTCTGTCGACCTGTTGACGAATTTCTCGACCTCGGAGAAGGGTAATAAACACCTGCTTGTAATGGTAGATAACTTGACGCGGTACTGCGAGTTAGTACCCATCCCTGACAAAACGGCCGAGACAGTCGCAAATGCTTTCCGTGAGCGTATCGTTCTCCGTCATACCTGCCCACGTGTTCTCCTGTCAGACAATGGGTCGGAGTTCATAAATGCCACAATGAAGGACCTTTGTTCCAGGTTTGACATTCACCAAGCACCAGTAGCTCCACGTCACCCGGCGAGTAATGGTCTTGCTGAACGTACAAACCGCAAAGTTCTGGAGGTGCTCAGAGTAACCGTTAATCCGAGTTGTACTACATGGGATGACGCTATTCCAGATGTTCAGTGTACATTGAACTCTTCCCTCAACAGCTCGATTGGCGAGACACCCCATTTTGCCTTGTACGGCTATGATAAGCGTTTACCGTCACGAAATCCTGTTTGCTCCGCCTAGCCCAATCTATGACGCCGATAACACCGGTATAGTTAAGATGCGGACCACACAGCTTGTTTTCCAGCGAGTACGTGAGAACCTAATAAAAGCCACAGATAGGTTCACGTCTGATCGCAACGCCCACGCTAAGGAAAGTAAGGTGGAACCAGGTTGCAAAGTTATGTTGCTCAACCCAACACAGACCCCTGGTATGCATAAACTTGTCCCCAAGTTTGTCGGACCCTACCGTGTCCTACGACAGCTCCGCGGCAATAAGTTCGAGGTGAGGGAGATAGCTACCGGAACTATCAGAGAAGCTCACCTTGACCACATGAAGTATATTGATCATGTGCAAGCTGAAGCAGAGCTGGAATCGCGGGCATTGCAAAGCCACAATCAGACTCAACCTAGTGACAACCCGTCTAGTTCTTCACCCGCTATCCCTACGACAGATGACAGTCCTGTAAGGCTCCATACTTATGGCCTGAGACCCCGGACAGCAGTACATTTCTGTGACATTGACATACCTACTGACTTGTCCGACTCCTACGCTAGCTACGCTAATTGTTTGCTTGCAGAAATGGGGATTAATGCGCACACATTGTATAGTTAGTAAATAATGGAGTCAGGGTGGACAACACCATGTAAATACGTAAAATTTATTCTTAGAGGGTACCCGTAGTATAATGAATTCCATGGAAATAATGTTATTGTGAGTATGTGCACCCAGTGTGTCTTGTAAAGCCTGTATAAAGGCAAGGGCAATATCGCCTTTTTGAGTTAAATGTCACACCTTAGGAAATGCTACTGTCAGTCATTGTTTGCAGATGTGAGGATGCTACAGCGCTCATGGATGTGCAGTCAAGTTGACGTCTGGCCCTGTGGACAACCTGTATATAGAAGACTCTAGTTCCTGTGTCAGCGTTGGCTTGTTCTGTCTTCTGTCCAGCTGTGCGGGCAGGCCGATTTTCTCTTCCCCGACTCACGTAGGGGGAGAGTTTTTTTTTCGGCCTGCACCGGCAATTTCCTATTGTAAATGTCAGGTGACCGGAAGCCAGTTTCCCCTGGGTAACCTTGCTTGCTTGTTTACACCTTCGTGCCCGCCAGTATTGTCGTGTCGAGACGACACGCGGTAGGTGGCCGAGCGGATGTAAACAGCCTACCCAGAGGCTGTTTCAAACTGCGCGGCACTATGGTGCTGCCCTCTATAGGCCTATCAAGGTCGGGCTGGTCAGCCATGCTTCTCTCTCACTTCTACGGCCTACCTCACTGAACCAGGTTCTACCCAACTGGCTCCCGGTCCCCTCGCACTCTGTCCCCGTGTATTCCTACACCTTGCCATTAATAAACTGAGTCTAGTCATCGGCCGTATCTCTGCACCTACGCTACCATTCTACTGCCCAAAGTAAGCAGCCAAGAAGTTAGACTTAACAGTAGTCCCTTTCATCAATATCGTTCATTCCTTCCATTTTCTCAAATACTCATCGATTTTTAATGAGCATTGCAACTCCTCGTCCCCCTCTGCTCCCACTTATCTTTCATCAAGATCTGATATCCGTGTGGGAAGATTGCATCTGTTATCATTCCGGTGAGTCTCGTTTCTGTGAGTGCTGTGATATCTGGGGACGTCTCCTTGATTCTTTCATGCCACTCCTCACATTTATTTGTTGTTCCATTCTCATTCTTATGCCAAACCTTCAACTTTTTTTCTTAAACTGTGGTCTGGGATAAACGTTGGGGTTAGGGGAGCGGGAGACCTGACGGGGATCTATGGAGGGTTGCTGTGGGGGTGGCGTTTGATGAGCGGGGGGGCAGAGGGTGTGTGGGTTTTGGTTTAGAATTTAGATTGTTTGGTTGTATTGGGGTTGTCGTGGTTGAGGTCCTTCTGTGGGTGGTTCTGAGGGTGGTTGTATTTGCTCTTTCTCCTGAGTCTGGATTCTCCTGCTCATCTCCGTCTTTGCCTCTCTTTCCTCCTTGCATCTTCGAACCCTGTCTTTCATTTTTGCCTTTCTTGTGTTCTGTCATGGTCGAGATACACCTTCTGCTTTCTCCCGAAGGATCCAGTTCGAGCTGATTCTGCCTTTAAAATCAATTTGAGTGGTCAGTTTTTCCTCTTGCAAACCACCCAATTCTCAGAAAATTTGTCAACTGGGTCATGTCGCCCTCTTCTATTCCTTTCATGATACTTTCAATTGCTTTTTTCTCCTCTTGTCCTCTTGCTTCATAAGTTTCCCCTTCAACTTCCTGAAGCCCGTAGACAAAACTGACCTCTTCCTTTGCATCCCCTGAGACAGTATAATTGCCTCCATTACAGCGTTCCTTCCTTCAGTCTCTTCTCTAGCTCAGTGCTCCGTCATTTTTCCTTCCCAGCTTTTCCTGGGCACTTCTGAGGACTGTTAGAGATTCTGCATATAGCTTAGCACCTTTATTTTCTTTAGTTCCCTCATTTGTTCCTGATGTGCTCCTCGTCTTTTCCAGGACTCCACGGCGGTCTGATAGGGACTCCGCATACAGTATAGCTCATTTGTTCCCTATAGTCCGTGCGTGGTGTGTGTGTGTTTGTACTCGCCTAGTTGTACTCACCTAGTTGTGGTTGCAGGGGTCGATTCATAGCTCCTGGCCCCGCCTCTTCACTGTCCTCTACTGGGTCACTCTCCCTACGCTATGAGCTTTATCATACCTCTTCTTAAAGCTATGAATGGATCCTGCCTCCAGTACATCGCTTCCCAAACTATTCTACTTCCTGACCACTCTGTATGTGTGTGTGTACTTTTATAGGAGCAATTAGTGAACTACAGAAGATCAATCTGCTCATTAATGACGCCATTACTGACTGATCCAGATATTCTCAGAAGGCACTGTCACTCTATATACACTTAGAGATGTATATCTCTCACTGTATATACACTGAAAGGTGTGTAACTGTCAACGTGTGTACACTGAGAGATATTCATCTCCCGATGTATATTCACTGAAAGATGTGTATCTCTCAGTGTATATGTAGTGAGAGGTTTGTACCTCTAAATGTATATTTACCGAGACATATATCGTTCATTTTAATATACACAAGGGACCCTCATGTTTAACGACCCTCGTGTAGTTAATGGGTCTTACACACTTACAAACAAGCAACTTCATAATAGAGACATATTCATATTTCAGCAAAATTACTGGTGGGTCTAACGGTTTATTCTGTTTGAAGCGCTAAATCCGCGAGGGTTACTCAGCGCAAGGAGTGGTTGAGGATCGAGCCTCAGTTTGTGGGTCTGAGTGAGAAAAATGGTCTTTAAAGAGGGGTGAATAAGAGTAATTTTGGCTTTTGTTAATTTCCTCTCCTCTGGTAGGAACATATACTTCAGCGCCACCTAGGAGCCAGATCCCTAACTCACATTGTGTGTGTCAGTACCACCTAGTAACCAGGTTCCTTACAGTGTGTGTTTCAGCACCACCTAGGAACCAGGTTCCTTACAGTGTGTGTTTCAGCACCACCTAGGAACCAGGTTCCTTATAGTATGTGTGTCAGCACCACCTAGGAGCCAGGTTCCTTACTCAGTGTGTATGTAAACAACCACAATGAACCATGTTCCTAACTCAGAGTTTACAATAATACCCCCTTTGAGGCAGGTTCCTTAACCACAGTGTGAGTTAACACAACATATGAGTCAGGTTTCTAACTCACAGTATCTTTCGTGTACAGAGTTCCCTCATTTTTATTCAGCGTGCGTCACACACAGCCATACATCCTGCATCTCATCAATAATCAGTTGAAAATACGGTAGCTTAGTGTCAAGGTGGGTGTGAGTGCGGGGGGACAAGCCCAACCTGCTTTGGAGAATAGCTGCTTCTTAAATATGTCTAGCAATCAGAGCGAGTTTACACTGTAACTAAATTTGTCTTGGAGTTCAGTTCCTCACTTGTTATCAGCTTATTAACACATACCAGAGTTCTGTTCTCAGTATGGGTGAACAAACTGTGCACTGCGAAAGTTCTCTTCTTATTCTCTCGTTCGCTAAGTTGGTTATAAAACAGTATCTGGCAATATCTCAAGTACATAATGTAAATATTATTGATAATGGGAATATACAGGTACTCAAAATCAGCTTTCTGGTGTTCGCTTTGATCTTCAGCATCTCACTATTTATTTTATCAGTTGTTTCCTTCTTGGTATTGTACCTTTACAGCCAGGTACAGCGGGTCACTTATAGTACCATATGTGTTCGTAATATGAGGTGTCTGTGCATGAGCATTTTGTTGTCTTGCTTTCTTGCTGTTCAGCGTTGCTGGTTGCCTTGCTATTGCCTACTTACGTTACTCCTGTCTTGCAATGTGAATGCATTGCAGTGTTGCTTGGCCCTTGTTTGTTGATATATTGTTGGTGTTGTAATGTCACTTGAGAGTCATCCTCTTGTTGACGGCATATTCCTTGCATACTTTTCTCAGACTGTCTCTACAGCGTAGCTGGCGTATTGTTCTCTTTGCTGTTGAATTTCGTCTCCATTTATCTTCTTTGGTACTTCGTGCAACAATCTGCAACAAGCAAATGTAGGATCCATCAATCATGGTTTCCCCTGATGTGTCTTCTACATATAGACATCACATTAGTCTCCGCTCTTCAGTGTGTTTCCTGTCTCGTAATGGTAGTGATCATACTAATGAAAGTCGAGGAGCCAAGTAGTAGTAGGTCATGTTAGTTCTGGATGCTTCCACTTCATTGGGACTCGAACTGGCAAAGCGTACTCTAAAACTAAAGAGATGCAGCTTACTCCTGCTATGAAGGAATATAATAGAGGGAAGGAATGGAGTCAGTATCGTCGAACATGTGATGAGCATTGCAGTGTGCAACAGTCTGTGTTGTTAGTACCACGTTTTACTGAAGCTGAGCCTGAGCAACTCTTCTAAGAGTTCGACAACCAGACCTGAGCTTCGCAGTGGCTAACTGAGCATTGAATGCCACATGTTGACACAGCGTTGTACGACAAGGCACGATAATGTACCTCTGCCTTTTGTGTTGAGGATTTTGTGAATTACAGCGCTTTAAAGCCTACTGTCCTTCATGCATATCAGTGTATGTCTGCGAAATATAAATTGAATTTAAGCTGTAAGACGCCAACCTGACGTGAAGTTCGCCAGGGGGGTCTCAAATATTTACAGTGTAAAATGCAGCGGGTCTTGCTAACTTGAGCGACTTGATGCAGATGGTTCTTTAATGTTGTTAGTTCAGACGTAAGTGTATTTCTGTAGAATTAGTCACTGAAGCTGCTAAGCTGGCAGATACATTCCAGAGCATCTCTCAGTACAGTTTTTCCCAGACATTAATAATAATAATAATAATAATAATATTTTTTTTCGATGCATGTTACAAGTGTACATTGTTATTGGTAGTTACAATTATAAAACTGTAATGCAAGGAAAGCCACTGGCATGCCATGGCATTAGGGGCAGTTTATTCTAAAGACTTATTCACTAAGTACTTAATGCTAAAGAAATTGATTGAGTTTATTCTAGTTATATATTATTTCAAATTACAATATGATTATACATACTATTAAAAGACAATACTAGAGAAATTGGTTGAATTTAATCTAGTTGTATATTTTATTTCAAGTTACAATACGTTGATGCTATACTAGTATAATAACAATACTAGAAAAATTTATTGAGTTTCTTCTAGTTATATATTTTATTTCAAATTAACAAAATGATGATACTATAATATTTTAAATGACAATATGATGATATGAAATTGCAACAAGTGTTAAGGAGGATGACATATAAAATTGAGATTATCTTAAGTAAAATAACATTGGGTTTGAAAGTTTGTTACAGTATGAGTATTTAGTATAGTGTGAGTAGGTGATTTTGAGAAGAGTCTGTGCTAATAAATGTCATTGAGGGGAAATTTCAGGCGTTCTAAAGAGTGAAGCCATGACTGAACATCAGCGCAACTATTAGGAATTGTCAAAGGCAATTACTAGACAAAACTTCAGAGCCTTTGAAATGCAAATACTGTCACATGATCGGATATCCTAAACAACTGGGAACCTAACCATTGCATAGAAAGAATTAACTCTGTGGCACTTTAGGTATGTTCGAGGCACTTTAGGTATGCTCGAGGCACTTTAGGTATGCTCGAGGCACTTTAGGTATGCTCGAGGCACTTT